>JAZHYW010023664.1:0-47208 GCA_037355805.1 Ixodes ricinus
CGCGCGCGTTCCATGCACGAGGGCTCATTCCGCTCTCGTGAGGCTTAGCACGGCCCCTAGCTCACCCTCTCCCGCGCTCGGGAGAGGGTGATGTAGCGGCCGTGCTCACCCTCACGAGAGCGGAATGAGCCATCGTGCATGGAACGCGCGCGCACCGGCTAGCTGTGACAGCGCTGTAAAGCGCGTCCTATGGTAAAGATATAAACAACCGTTTAGAGTACCGTTGGTTGAGACTAGCTGAGACGCCAGAAAGTCTGGTCGGTACCATTTTGAGTGTTTGTGCGTATGGCGCGTGCTTTGCTCGCCTTCCTAAGTGACACAAACGCACGTGTTGGGCTGCGGAGATCGTGCGCAGGGCTGTGAAAGTGTCAACAAATTTAGAATCGCCTCAAGAGTGGGCTGGCGTATCTAGAGTGTGCCGGCCACCTGACGAACGCGCATAACTCCGCACCGTTTGATGCTATTCGCATTAACGTAGATAATCATTCCCAAAGGATGGGTTCTGCTGATTTTTAAATTAAGAATTAAAAGCTTGAGACAAGAATTAAAACCTCGAGAATACCGCTTCTTTTCTCGTCGGAATTGAAAACCATGCTTCGGGTCCTCGCCGCTGCAAAAGCTGTGCGCTGATGTCAGTTTCCCAGAGTAACTGTATATGCTCCGCTTCTAGTTTCCCGAGAAATGGCTCCTTGATGCTCTGTGCTACCAGATCCTCGCGCTCCGAATCTGCGACCGGGCACTCCATGGCTCCGTCGTACAACTGCCAGGCTTTGTGAGGAAGCTGCTGGGTATCCGACCCCTCACTAACGGAGATGGAAGCAATGAACAGAAAGAAGTTTCGTGCAGTACTCTCTTAAAAATGCCTGCGCATCTACTTACTCGCCAAACACTCGACGAGCCAATCTCTGCGATCTACGAAATCAGCTCAGCGAATGATGAGGCGGAACATCTGTTTAGACGTCAAAATTAACTCTGCGCTGTGGCATTACGCAATGCTAGCATGGCACTTTGCATTACGTAATGCCACAGCGCAGACTTAATTTTGACGTCTAAACGAATGTTCCGCCTCATCATTCGCTGAGCTGATTTCGTAGATCGGAGAAATTGGCTCTTTAAGTGTTTTGTGGGTAAGTAGACGCGCAGGCGGTTTTTAGAGTGTAGCTGTAAATAAAGTTATCCTTTTTGCATAAAAAAACCACCGCTAGAAAATTGCGAAGGGAAAAAAAAATTCGTATCACATATATAAAAACAGTCGTCTCCCGGTGCGCTTGTCAATAAAAAATCTTCCACTTTTTTTTTGTTTTTTTTAGTACACTTTTCCATGGGTTTTAAAGGGCAATTTTGTCTTTTTGCGCTAGTTCCTGCACGAATGAAGCTATGCCCTAGTTCCTGCACGAAACCCACAAATGAAGCGAGCAAGCCCAAAGGCACAACGACACAAAACAGCAGAGACTGGGATAAAGAATTTTACATATCTCCACATTTTGGGACTGTACAATTAGTTCACATCTCTCACCCACCTTCAAACAGCTTCTCACCCAGTGTATCGAATGATGAAAAAAGTAGAGTAGATATATTTTCATTCGTGTAGGTAATAAAATTATAAAATACAGTGTCGCGCCACATGCGCCATCTGAACCAAACGCATTTTGAATAGTCGGGAAAATAAAATAATCCGACATCCATCGCGCGAGCACGAACATAACAAAAGAAGCAGCTATCACCCAGGCATTTCCAAATTGGCAGTGTAGCAACTGCTGTCGAGCGAAAATAAAACATAAACGAACTGCAGTGCGCAAAATACCTCTCTCGCGACCTCCTTAGCGCGCGTTAGTGCTCGGATATTTATTTCCCACCAACACAAGCCCCGTCGTCGTCTGTTGACTGGACCTAAATTATAAAATGTATTGAGGTATTTTTAAAAAGCTGACAACTAAATGAGAGTTAAAATAAAAATAAACTCATAGAGCAGTTTTTATAAATTTTCTTGCAAGTGCCCTTGCTAAATCTCGAATATGAAAGAGATATCGCCAGGGTACCGCAGTTTATCATAAATAGCCGCAGTTTTATTGAGAAAGTTTTACCGCAACTAAGAGCTGTTACGTTAACACACGAAAAGTTCCTTTTAGGGACGAAGCTCCTTAGGGTCTAGCCTTGTTCGTCCGTCCGGCGTCCGTGCTCACATCGATTGCACTGCCTCCGAGATTGGCCCACTTTAAAAAACAAAAAATAAAATGACCGCATCTTCACGTGGTGAATGATGTTGATTGGGGCGAAGCGACGTCTGCTCTGTTTTCATCCATGTCAGAAAGAGAATGTGTGGTATGGAACGTGGTTATATACGCATTTGAGCATTTGACCGCAGCGCCCTCTCGTCTATAAACGTTGAGCCAATGCATGCAAAGTTTAACGCGATTATATACGCATTTGACCGCAGCGCCCTCTCCTGCATAGACGTTGAGCGGCTACACAGTGGCGTAGCCAAGATTTTATTTCGGAGGGGGCTCAACGGCATTATCCCCCCCCAATCCCATCCATGACGGCCAGCTCATCCCATGACGCAGTCAAATCCATTGGGGTCTCCCCGCACAGGGTCGAATCCTGTCGACTGCGCAAACATTTTTCATAATTTTTCTTTAATCTTTTTTTTCTTTTTTGCCTTACACGAGCACGTGAGCTCACGAGCAGGAACACGAGCACTAGACGCCAGACAGATGGACGGACGGACATGGCTAACCCCTAAGGAGCTTCGCCCCTAAAAAAATTGACCGCATCTCCACGTGGTGAATGATGTTGATTGGAGCGAAGCTCTGGTGGTGCTTGTCTGCGTAGACGCTGAGCCGCAGCATGCCGAGCCTTTCATTCGTTTTCATCCATGTCAGAAAGAGAATGTGTGGTATGGAACGGGGTTATATACGCATTTGAGCGTTTGACCGCAGCGCCCCTTCGTCTATAAACGTTGAGCCAATGCATGCAAAGTTTAACGCGATTATATACGCATTTGACCGCAGCGCCCTCTCCTGTATAGACGTTGAGCGGCTACATGCAACGTTTCATCCATGACATCCCCAGCTCTTGAGTTACTACCACATCTCAGAACCCCTACTCGTCCCGCAGTCGTGGCCGAGTGGTTACTCGTCCCGCAGTCGTGGCCGAGTGGTTAAGGCTAGTGCCACTAAATAAGCTACGCTCATTTAGTGGCTCTAGTTAAGGCGATGGACTAGAAATCCATTGGGGTCTCCCCGCACAGGGTCGAATCCTGTCGACTGCGCAAACAGTTCTTTTTCATTTTTTTTTTTTTTTGCTTTACACGAGCACGTGAGTTCACGAGCAGGAACACGAGCACTGGACGCCAGACAGATGGACGGACGGACATGGCTAGCCCCTAAGGAGCTTAATTCGCCCCTAAAAATCTGAAACGCTGCTTTCGCGTCCCAAAGCACCCGACAACGCGCTCCTGGCACTGCTCGGCTACGCACGGAGCCGGGGACGTTCAACACCTTCTACCTAAAGCCCCTTCATGTTTCAAAAGTAGCGCAAAGTGCGTCGATGCACGAGGCACGTGCAGCCCCTGGGAAGATCATGGCGGCACAGCGCATTACTGTGCTAGATTTCAGAAGCCATGTTCTTCCCAGAAGTGGCGCGCGGCACGTGCCTCGAGCATTTCTACAACAATGAATGGCGCCACTTTTCCCAGGATAGAGGGGCTTTACTTCTACCGGGTGTCTCAAATAGCGGCCAAGCTCTTTAATTAAATCGACCGCAAGAGTCGGTTTTTTAGCCTATTACGCTACGATTTTGTGCAGCGTTGTCCACAGATGGTGCATTTTTTCTATAAAATTTGCAAAGGCCAAACTTAACCGAGGAAAAAGTAAAAAAATGAAAAAGGCTTAATAATAATAATAATACTTTATTTCCATCCTTTATGATGGTGGGGCCCAAGAAAAAAAGCTGCAGTAAGCAGCTTGACGAGTCCCTGGGCCCCTACAATGGACAGCAGGAAGCGTGCGAGAAGACAAACAAAAAGCAAAATAATAGCGTGCCAGAGGCAACGATAACAAATTAGGGTGAAAAAATGGCCCCGGAAAAAACGTCCCCGGAAAAAAGTCCCCGGACAAAATGTCCCCGGAAAAAAAGGCTCCAAGTGTTAAGTAGGAAAAAATGTCCCCAAAGGATTCTTTATCTCTGGCTTTCCCTGATCCTCATGACCTTTGGGTGGTCCGGTCATATGTCCTTGGGAAAAAAGGGCACGGTGTGGCAAGTAGAAAAATACTGCCCCAACAAATAAGGAAATATACGATTCCACGAGGTACACATCGCGACACTGTAAGCGCGAACACAACATCCGCGCATTTTCACATTTTACTTGGAAAGAGTATTAGTGGGGACGAAATTTTACCGTCTGCATTATATAACCAAATAAGCCCTTTCTGTACCTATAACAACTTTGATGACAATTAACTTTTCGTTTCTATGAGAAAAAGATTAAAAAAAAAACTGGCGATCGTTTGTTCGTGCAAACAATGTCGCGCTTTTTTACCTATTTGGAAATGGTACACAAGTACCTCTCAAATTTCCCCAAACACAATAATTTGGTTTTGGCTAGAAGTCTTTTAAATGTTTATTTCACATTGACATACTCGAGATTCATACACAGAAGTCAAGAGCGGATTGCGCGGCCGACGGCCCACATGAAATCTTCAATTCCGATTGCCCCAGCGGCGTACCTCTCGCAGAAATTGTAAAAACGGCGTTGCATTTTGAGAAACAAACAAAACAAAAAAAAAAACAGGAGAGCGGGAAAAACATTTTGGGGACATTTTTCCTACTTTTTACCTGGGGCCTTTTTTTCCAGAGACATATTTTCCGGGGATATTTTTTTCCGGGAACATTTTTTCCGGGGACGTTTTTTCCGGGGACATTTCTTCCGGAACCCCAAATTAGTGCACAAAACTAAAAGCACCTTGCAAATGTTAAGAGAGAAAATTATCACGTACAAACATATAACGAGCGCAATTCTTTAAAGGTTACACTTTCTAGATCAATGTTATTTCTGCTAAGGCTGTTTAACAAATGCGGGAGTGTGGAACTTATAATTTGAGAGCCATAATTTGTTCGCTGCGTGACCATCTTCCATTTCTCTGGGTTACGCGGGTAGGATACGGTGGAGAACTTTCCCACAGCGACGCAAGTTTTTCCTAAACACATGTATCTCTTGTTTTTTCACTTTTATAACTAGTAGAAAGCCGATATATATATATATATATCTTGTGAATAGTGATTATTTGAAAGTTCTTGAATAAATCAGCGGGATGAAAGTCGGGTGGCACGTTACATATACATCTCAATATTATCTTCTGTAACATAAACAGTTTTTCAATATTGGAAAATGTTGATGTTCCCCAAACAAGGTGGCAATACGTTAAGTGGGAGGAAAATAATGATTTATAAAGCAATAATTTAACATTTCTTGGTAACACAGATCTGTATCGATTTATAATCCCCTCTACTCGAGCTAGGTTTGGGATAAGATAATTTATATGGCTATCCCAAGACATACCCTCACTAAAAATGACTCCAAAAGTTTTAAAACAACTAACAATTTCGATTGGAGTAGAGCTAAAAGTGAGTACTTTAGACAGCACCGCGGGCTTGTTTTTTAGGACGTAAAATCACAGCTTTTGTTTTATGAATGTTGATTTTCAAGGAGTTGCAGTCTTCCCAACTTTTTATCTTTGATAAAGTCAGATTTACCATATCGATTAAATCGTCGCAAGTATCGGAAGGAAAAAATACTAAGTCATATCATATTTACAACACTTCCAAATTACAAAATATTTGCAGCTAATTAAACTACAAAACATAAACAAAAATTTTGAAAATAAGTTAAGCAATTTTTTGGTTTAGTGTTTCTAAATTTGGTTTAGTTTGTAACTGCGGGCTAATGCACGACGAAGTTGCTGAAAATCATCTGAAGACTTTTCCCAGATCCCATAAACACGGCACCTTGAAAACGTCCTCGAGACAACTTTGACAGGACGAAAATGTTCCGACCAGTTGAGGACGCCCTTGGGTTGTCTTTGGCAGGTCGAAGACGTGTCGACCAGTTGAGGATGTCCTCAGGACTATGCGTGTTGTCTGGGTTGGGGCACTGTGACTTGGGGGATTGGGGGGCCAGCCTGTTCAGAGTATGACTACCGTAAGTATCCGAAAGAACGCCCACCCAAAATGAAGAGATAACGATGAAAAACATGGGGTGGGCTATCTCTTGGGACGCCAAAGCAAAACTTTATCAAAAACAGGCTACAAACTATGACGCGGAAACTGATACTCGCAGATTGCGGACACCGTAAATTCACGTTTAACGATGCGATAAACATGCGGAAACCCGCTACAAACTTGCCTGTCACAGGAGCCGAGTATCGCACGCGCAGATCGCGGACAAAAAGGCAGGAATTCGCTACAAACTCGTATGTTACAGGAACAAATACCCGCAGATCGCGAACGCAGCAAACAGTACTCCACAATGCAATATATAGTGCACGCGGACCAACTCGCGTGGAATCGAGATCGCACACGCAGATCGCGGACACAAACATGGGAATCCGCTATAAACTCGCCTGTCTGACGTGCCGGTACAGCGAATTGCGTGTTGATGCTATCTCATCGGACATTGACGTGACGTCCGACGGAAATCGGGGGTGGGCGATGTTTCAAAATTTTTATGTTACAGATATTAAGCCAGGAAAACGGGATGGGCGACCTCTCGGGGGCGGGCGTTCTCTCGGAACTTTACGGTAATCAGTTTCCGCGCACGTCACAACCCTGTTGTTTTTGCAAGAAAATGTTTACAACTTGCCTAGTTTACAAGGGGCGAGAAAGGAGAGAGGGGGCAGGGCTTGGGCAAACACTCATCAGTGAGTCACATGCTAGCCTTTAGCGGCTTCAAGACCTGCTTACGCCAAATGAACGAATTTGCTAAAAAGCATCCCCTTTTCTATCTTTTTTCCAAACTGAGGCTCCTTTTTTTCTAAACCGAGCTTCCATAAAATGTGGATGAAACGGTGTTTGATCAACCGTAGTGAACCCACACAAGTATGCACTAGTTGTCAGATGAATCAGGAATCGGGGAAGGGGGTGGGGATCAAACGTATCAAATCAGAGTGGGAGTGGCCATATCATGTCGAGGGAATAAAGAAGACATTCGTTGCAAATCCCGATACCTCGTCTGTCACGGGCTTCCCTACGTGAAGCCTGACAATCTATGTGCACGGCATGGCAGTTCCTAGAACTGAACGTGCTTGAGCATGCTCATCTCACAGGTTCAACGTGTAGCGGAGTTGGCAGCACAAGCGGCTGCCACGTGGAGGTACAAGGATCAAATTCTTCTGGAAAGTTGTGGTTAATTTTCTACTGTTATCGTGTTTTCTCATTCAGAACATTTGTGAACATAGCTCGTTCATAGAAAGAGTGGCAGCACACTGCTTGTGGTCAGTCACTCTTTTGTTGTCATCACATAATGTACAGTTTTGTTTTGTTTAGTTGCAGACACAAGTTTGCCTTATTAAACATTTGTTTTACGTTTCCATGTGACTGTTCACTTTCATCTGTGAGAATACGTCTCAATGGGTCAACTTGCAGCAGTGAGGTGGCACTACTTTGTTGCAAGTTGGGAGAAATCTGGGAGGCCGGTACTTCTCAAAAGTCAGAGTTGTCCCACTCTCCCTTGACGATTGAGGAAGACAACACGGTGATGAGAGACAAGTTTAATATCAACGACATAATGCAGAGGTTGGAAAGCCACATCCACCTGCACAGGTATGAAGAAGCGAGGAATATACTATAAAAATTTGACTACAAAAGCACTGAGAGGCACTTGTAGAAAAATGTGACATGCGCCCCATATACAAAATTGTTGGTGAACAAGGCATTAAATTAATCACACACTCACATCATTGCATACTTTGGGGCACACAATAAAGCGATCTCTTCCTATGCGCATCGCAGGCCATCTGCATGAGGAAATCTTGCATAATTACTACAACAATACCCTATTCACTTCCACCGCTAGATAAAAGGCATACCCGGTTATCCACAAAAATACTACTAGTACCTAAAATACCTTAACAAGATCTGTAACAAACTACACAATTTCAATTGTAAATAACAACAACACGAAACTAGGTAAAAATTATACCAGACCAAAAACACAACAATGCCGAGATATAGTACAGCCCTAATCCACCATTTTCCGAATTCCTGGTTTGAGAGTTTTTCGGTATGAAGTTTTGTACGGGCAAGTGTGAACATTTTTTAGAGCAACTAGGCTAGATCCTGTAGGCCCCAGTGAGCTAGGGAGACCTAGATTCAGCTCCCGAAGCATCACTTGTGTGCCCATTGTGGCTTATCTTTTATCCCCAAATTGGTACAAAGAAGTTTCTTCACCCTCCCTTACTAATGGCACCCTCCTCGAGTTTCTTTCTGAGGAATCCTCGAACAAGGTGTATGACAGGGGGCACCAACTCTTCGGAAAGTGATGGATTACGCTGGGCCACAACATATTTTAGTCTCGGACACAATCTGCCTTTTCCCGGACGCCGCGCTGTTCTAATTCAGACAGGGTTCGTGCGGCTGTCATAGCACCCATTAAATAAGTCACAGGCCACATCACAGATTAGTTTGAAAAGCAAACTATTTTGCACTGCAGCTCAGTGCAGTCACAACTCTCTAGAATTATATATAAAGGAAATGTGAAATGTACACATGCCTTTACTTTGTAACAGGAAAAAATTAAGTACAGCAGAATGCATCGAGGAGCTGCTGGAAACACTCTAGCTCTGTCATGGGTGACTGCTTGGCAGTGGCTGCCGGGAACAACTAGATCTGCTTAACGAAAACATTTGCACGTGCAAAGAGTTCCCAGTTTATTGTTCGAATTGACAACTTTAGGCCTGCGGTATGGCAACCAGCACATGGGCGCACCAACTGGAGGGGGGGGGCAAGGGGGCACTTGACCCCCCAGTTCTCAGAGCGGGGGGCAAGGCATGTGTTTTGACCCCCTGAAACACCCGCCACTGGGCAGGGCAAACACTGGCCGCCGGCGCCCAAGGGATACCAAGGGCACTGCCCCCCGGCCCTGGGGTGGGGGGGGGAGGTTCTGGCTTGCCCCCCCCCCCCTTCAAAAACAAGTTGGTACGCCAATGACGCAGCACCAAAGAAAAGGTGAACTAATGCTGAAATGAACTCAGGTTTCCCTCAAGATGAGTCAATGAAACTCTGTCTCATAAAAATCCTTCTCGGGTTTTCATGACACAAACAATTAGAAATGTCCCGTTCGCACTGTTGCCAATGAAAGAATAGGTACGCACATTTTGTCAGGAGGAGATGCTCGAAGGGTATGATAAAAAATTGGTGGCAACTCTTTTAACATTGAAGTCCTCTATGCGTGAAATGCAATATTTAATGGTGATTGCTTTAATTGTTTGGTGGACATTAAACAGTCATTCCAGGTGTAAAGACCCTATATTTTTATAAATTTTGGGGAAGCTAAATTGGTGGGTCACGTGATCAGGGTGGGGGAGGGGAGAAGGAAGACACAGGGGAGGGGGAGAGGGCACTGTAGGACAGTGAGGAGAGGGATTGGGAGAAGGAGGAAGAGTGAAGAGAGGAATGGAGAACCTGAATTGATGTGTCACATGACCAAGGAAGGGGGAGGGAGGGCACCGTAGGAGAATGGGGGAGAGAGAGGGAGAAGTAGGGAATTTGACTTAGGTGGAGAGAAAGGGGAAGCAAGGACACCATAGGGGTGGAAGGATAGAGGAAGAAAGGAAGGGGAAGGAAGGAGAGGGACAGGGAGGGCATTGGTGTGTCAAAGGGAAACTGAATTGACATATCAGTCACATGACACCAATTTCTCCACTTGGTGTATATGTCACGTGAAGTTAGGTCAATTTTCTGGCCAAATTTAGCGGAAAATAAACAAAGAGATGTACAAACAAAATTTTGGAATTGGGGGTTTCGTTAAAAAGCATTTTATGCTTTAAAAAAGAAAAAGAAATCTTCATACAGTCTCGTTAAATCCTATTTTCAATATTTTCCCTGGAGCCTCCGTGCAGGGACTACATTGGTATAGCGGATTGGATTGGATTACGGAGGGCCCAGCCCTTCGTACCTAAAGCCCCCCTATCCTAGAAAAAGTGGCGCCGTTCATTGAAGTGCAAAAATGCTCGAGACACGTGCCGCGCACCACTTCTGGGAAGAACATGGCACCTGAAATCTAGCTCAGTGCTGCGCTGTGCCGCCATGATCTTCTCAAGGGCTGCACGTTGCACGTGCTTCGTGCATCGATGCACCTTGCGCTCCTTTTAAAACATGAAGGGGCTTTATTCGTACCAGGCAGGCAGAGTGTACAACAAAACTAGATAAGGGAGCTGGCAACACCAAGTGTGACCAGCTCCTTTGAGCTTGTCTCACTAGCTACCATGTCTACACAGGCAACAGGCCATTAGTTCACCGAGTTTGGCTGTTGTGCGGAGGCTGCTTTTTCGTAATTTTCCAAGGTTACGGTACGTAAGGAAGGGGAGGAGTGAACTGGGCAAGCTCTTTTCAAGCGCAAAGATTAAACACAAATGAGAACAGGGGCAGGCACCTTCAGTACAATCTTTTCAGAAACAACATTTACCGGAAAGTGCAGTCACACAGTCAGGGATTGATGAAATGGGGAAAGGGTGTGAAAAGGCAATTAGTGAGGGAGGCCCAGTTTATCAGCTATAACAGTGGTTCTCAAATGGGGGTCCGCAAAGGTATTCTAGGGTATGCAAAGCACTGCCTCATCAGTCAAGCCCGGCAATAAAAGTTTTATTTTTCCCAATTATAAGAAACATTTTAATTTTTGGGGTGAGTTTCCTCGTGTGTGCATCAATGAGAAAAGTCTACTTCACACTGGCCCTTAATTATATCCGTTTATTAAATGATTATAATTAACCTATAGATCGACACGCTGTTTACAAACAAGCCCGCGTTTGCCCACACCAGGTGTGGGCACCGCGCGCGCAGAAACCGAGTTCTCGTGAAGTGAAACGTCCCATGCGCAGTGCCGTCGCAGCGCCTCCGCAGTTCGGACGTCCGGACCGCGTTCGGTCTAGATTGCCACGAATTGAGGGTCCGCGAAACATAAATGGTTGAGAATCACTGAGCTAGAGAAAGAAAGAAAGGGTAAGAAGACAAGAAGGAGCAAAGCACTGCCAGTCACCTGCCTGTGCGACTCAATTTAGCCAAGCTGAGGCTTTGGGAATTCAATCTCATTTTGGCAACAGTAAAGATGACGACGACACGTTTTTACGTGATGTGGCAATCTAAATTCTTTCGATGACTTCGCAACTGTAACAAGTTTGGTGACTATAATGCCCTTCTTTTTGAAATCCAAGGAACGTCTAAGGCAATCTTCTGGCATGAACGTGGATGGGGTGGCCAGTGTTGACCGGTGACAACATGCTCCGTCGCGATGCTCGTGTTAAGGCACCATTCCGTTTGACTGATACGTTCGAAAGCACAGCCATCTGTTCTCATCTGTTCTCAATCCTTTTGTGTACCGAAGCTAAGGTTTGCACCACTGTTTGAGTAATTTTTATTTGACCGAGCCGGTCGTTGCTTCCCGGCAACCACTACACTGAATGTCTCTTGTACCTCTGTTGGGCGAGGGAAAACCAGGCAGAGTGCCCATCGTCAATAAAGGCAAACATGCCCAAGTGCAGTGTGCCAGTGGCAAGCAGTTACCGTTCACAGAGCAAAATTACTACTGGTCCGCCAAGAAAAAAAGTACTGCTTGCAGATTCTGGGAATTTGGGTGAAAGACAAGGGCATTATCCGCAAGAGTGGTTCCACTCCTAGCCAGCATCCCATGTGCTGCAGAATACAGTAAGCACCCTGAGTACCAAGATAAAAAAGCTTGGGATTGGTCTGCGTCAGGAGAACGTGAGAAGCGGGCCAGGGACAGGATTATAGGCAGAGAGAAACAAGGTGGCTTTAGCGATGCTTTATAGCCAAGACCGACACATTTTACACCTCCATATGTGTCACTTTCTTGAAGATTCTCCCTATAATGAAGGAGGCAGTGGAGCCAAAAAGTTATAAAATAATTAGAAATTATAATTAAACTTTTTACAGCTTGCGCTCACTTCGATGGTAGAATTGAACTCGGCATTGCACGATCAACCGTTTAAAAGCTTCAAATGTTTTTATCAGGATACAGATTTTCACGCATGCTTGTCTTGTGTTACACGTGGTTGTGCCCATCTCTGGGCGCCTTTTCCTAACAGAAAGCTAGAGGTGTAGACAGGGGGTGCGAGCGTGCGCCGCTTGCACATGCGATCACTGACACCTTGTAGTACAACAATTCAGTGAACGTCAAGCTAAAGGTTCATAATGTAGGTTGTGAGTCACTTTTTTTTTTGTGGATTGTTTTGTAATGAACCAATACAAATTAGCCCAGTTTTCAACATTTCCATTGATTCCCAATGCACACTTCAAAAGCAAGAGAGGTAAAGTGAGCAAAGCCAAGATGCAGCAAAACTGAGTGGTAGGATGGGCAACTTGAGCAGCTGTTTGGCCGAAGTAAGGCAAATATAAAAAGCAAAAACAATCCACAATGTGCAGTGTCTAGTAAACAAGCCTGCCGCACTCGCTTACAAACATTACCATTTGTCGTTAGGTCACACGCCGTCTCATTTTGACCAAAAACAAAAATAAATATCTGAGCAAAAATATAAAACCTCTTAAAATATATAAAACTTGTTTCTGGACACTGTCATACAGTCAAACACCCTTAGGATAAACATACCTTCTACGAAAATGTCGGCTTAAAAAAGAAAAACTAAGGTTTGGGTGCATTCCTCATTGTTTCAATGGGTTACCACAACTATATAAGGAACTCCTGTCAATGAAAAGCTCCCATACTATGGCAGTCTGACAGTAATGGAACTAGTACAAAGCTCTACACCCGTGCTGGCACACACGGTTGCAATTAACCGGTCAAGTGCTGGCCGATTTTCTCACGACCATTAAAAGAAGGAGACACCTGACGAGCCAAGGAATCACTAAGAGCAGCTCTTCCACGTCCCCTGAGAGTCAGTGTTCGACACATGCTGCAAGGTGCAGGAAGAGCTGTGGAATGAACTGTTCCTACCTTACACAGGTAACGCACCTCTTCAAAAGCAGTGCCAACCAGGCACAGACAGGGACCGTGTCGACTAAAACAACCATCTCTCTCGCCGATGCGTTCTACACTGAACCGGTGCAGCACCAAGCGTGAAGGCATGTTAACCAACGCGTCGCAAAAAAGCTCCTTGACCCTAGAGATTATTTCAGGATCGTCCACACAAAATTAGATAAAAATCATGCTGCACACTTTGAGCAGGTCATAGCTATACCTGTTGCTAAAAGGCGATCCAAAGTTTCCTGACCAAAAGGTCAGCATCAATACAATGAGGTCCGATTCAAGTAAAAGCATAGCGGAAAGACCACGATGCAGAGCTGCACCTTCAAGCGTGCCTGCCAATAAAAGCAACCTTCTGCGCGGCAAAATAAACTAGGGTGTACAAGAATGGAGAGTTGGGCTAGTTGGTAAAGATCCATATTGAAAAACAGCGCAAAAACCACACGGACAAAGAGAAGAGAAACACTTTGTCCCGTGTGGTTTTCGCGCTGTTTTTCAATATGGAAACTAGGGTAAAGTGCGTCGTCGAGAGCTCGAAAACTCCATCAAAACGTTGTGCAAGCGACTGGGGCAAGGTGCGACGGTTTCCGAACCTTGACGTCTAATCCCAGCAATAAACCGCAAGACGCGAATGAATGTTGCATTAAAACGATGCGGCATAGAACAAACAAATGCCGCATTAAAACGATGCAGCATTTGTTTTCGCGCATATTCCCTTTTTAATCTTTGGAAATGTTTGAACTGTTTCTAAACCCTGGAGAGCATTTCGAGCTCGCAGAATCCACCTACCGGTACGGTGCATGTAACATGTTTTCGACTGTTGCGTTTAGCATCCCGTCGCAGCCGCGCGTCGAAAATGTTTCCAAAAGGGCAACAAACTGTGTCGTCGAACCTCCACTGCTGCGCCACCGCCAGGATCGTGTCTGCGACGGCGCAACACTTCTACGACGACGTCAGGGGGAAATGGAGGGACCACGTTCAAGGATGCGGTAAACACAACGGTCAGGGACGCGCTCCGGGCACCATACCGGGAAAGTCTAGGAGCCGACACCGTGCAGATCTTTCAAACCTCTCCGGGAAACTCGGGGCCTTGGGTCCGGCCACGAGCCGACCGAGCACCCGGCGGAGGTCCCGGAGGCTCTCGCGGTTCCCTGCCGCGTCGTGGGCGGAGAGGGGGCCGCTCAGAGGATGCTGGCCTGCAAAGACTTCGTGACCTGGTGCAGCAGCACGGACTGGCCAGAGGGTAGCTTGCTGAACAGGTCCTCGGTTACCAGCCTCCACAACAGGTGGCTCTGTCGGGAGAGCGCAGACTCAACAACATGCACGCAGGTGGCACGAGGCGACACTGCACGAAGCAGTGCGGCGAGGTGAGTGGGAATAAGCGTGTGTGCACAAAGCACGGTGACATGCAAGCGTCGTCTGCTGGGTCCTTTTGCTGACCGCCCACATCCCTTGCGGCGAATAGCTCTGCCAAAAGATGAGGAGCAGGGACTGCGTGCTGTCGGCAGAACGGCCCGGCAGACGATGCTCGCGCACAAACATGCTTTGTGTGCATGCGCTCATTCCCGCCCGTAACGCCGCACCGCTACATGATGGGTGCCTGGCCTGCAGGTCGACACTCCCGCAATATTATTAAAAGCTCTCCAAGCCGTACACCCACTGTCACTGGGTCAGTGGCTCTTTCGATCCAGTGGCCCGACGGCGATCGATCGGAAGGTTAATCCACCGTCATCGGCTAAGCGGGTGATAACACATTCGGCAAGAACGGTGTAAGGTGAACATCAATCCAAGGAGTGGCCTCTGCAGCATGCATGAACAATCTCCTCCATCAAGAAGGCTACAGTCAAGGGGACCAGCTGGTAGCAACAAAAGCACCGAACCCCATTGATTTCGGTTCTTTTTTGTTAACTGGTGCAAAACTGCAAACACTTTTCACAATCTGGTCGTCAGCACCTCTGTGTGTAATGGTGGCTACATGTCCTAAAGCCAAAACTTCACAGTATAAATCCAGAAGTTTAAAAAACAAGGCCAAAGAAGGCACAACATACTTGAATCAGGAAAGTCTATTGAGAACCATGCCTTTGTATATAACATGTCGAAGAAAAAACATCTTTTCCACTACTTAAACATCTTGTTTTTAAAGTAAGTTTTTTTAATGATTTTAAATAGAACTGTAAAATTAATTTTTGCATTACTACTATACAGGGTGTTTCTTTGCTTAACAGAGCGCAATGTTAACTTTTTCTGAAATTTCTGTGAAAACATCATTTTCAGGTGCACAGTTTGCACCAAAAAAAGTGAAGGTTATGAATAAAACGAGATCCGTGGATTAACAGAAAAATTATTCAACTGCGCCAAAGACTCCGTAGAAATTGTAAACGATCAAAAGATCACAACCTTATCGTTCAATTGAACTATGATCTTTAGGGAAAAATTAAAGAAACAAAACATAGATTCTTCAATGTGACAATGTCCTCCTTTCTCAAATCCTCTCCTGAGAAGTTTTGGTACTTTATGTCACCATCAAAACCAAAAGTAAATTAATGAAATATTCACAATGAGATTGTGGACGATGCTTATTATATTTCTGATATACTTTCAACAAATATTTTACGTCAGTTTTTAGCATAGACGATGGACGCTGTTCAGTTTTGTGGCAGTCCGGGAATGCAATGAAATCACTGAATGTAACTATTTCGGAGGAAGGTATTGTGAATTACCTCTTCAGTATTAACGTTAAACAGGCGGTTGGGCCGGATAACATTCCCAGTGTTTTTTTAAAAAGACATGTGGAATGGAGTGCTAAGTACTCCATTCCGCACTGTCCCTTCAAAGTGGAAAATAGCAAAGGTAATTCCAATTTTAAAAGCAGGTGATTCAAGGGAGGTTTCCAATTATAGACCTATTTCTTTCCCAGGCGAAAATCAGTCCACTTCCAGCTGGATTATGGAACTGAAATGAGGCAGTCCAGCTGGATTCCAGCTGGGTCCAGTTGGATTCCAGCTGGATTGCCTTATTTCCAGTTCCATAATCCAGCTGGAAGTGGATTGATGTTCACCTGGGTTGCTTAATATATGTAGCAAAATTTTGAAAGATGTAGTGTTTAAACATGTATCATCATATCTTGAGCAGAATCATTTTTTTACTAATTCAGAATATGGTTTTCGCAAACAAAAATGGCACGTCTTCTGAGAAAACGCAGACTGGTCAATCACGTTGTGAAACTACCAAAGTCTGAGGTGAAAGAAGAGGGAAAGCTTTGAAGCCAAAGAAAAAACACACGGGAGGGAAATGTCTCAAACTCAAGGCTCAGTTTGCTGTTTTTTTAATAGCTAGAGCAGTGGTTCTCAAATGGGGTTCCGCAGATCCACTGGGGTCCGCAAAGCCATTTTTGAGGTCTGGGAAGCCCTCGCCTCAACCCTCAAATCTTTACAGTTATAGGCAGAAGAAGAGAAGCATTAAGTAAAAAGATGAATGGATGGATAGATGGTAAAGGCTGTACCCTCTGCAATGGGTGGTATCTTGTGCCACCTAACAAAAGTAAAAAAAAAAAAGAATTTTGTTTTTTTTTATAAAAAAAAAAAAGAGGGGGGCAGATTTTTTCCCTTTTTGTTACTCTGGCTAGGTGGCGCTGGCTACTACATGGTGTTAAGTACAACCGTTACCATCTATCCATCCATTCATCCTTTTATATTTGATAGTTCTTACCAGAGCCGTATATGTAGAGAGTTTGGCCATTCGTTGGGAAGTATAGGAGACAAATGAGGAGGCGCCATTGGCCGAAAGCGGGCTGGGCGTGTCCCAGGGCGTCTTCAGAAATTCGAATGTGACCAACCAGAAGCCGGAAATAATACCCTGGCGGTGGTCGCGAGAAACAAACCTGATAACTGCATTGGAGTAACTCTTAATGACTGAAAATATGGTACACGTGATGTTTCAATCACGCTCATCCAAAATGATGGTGGAAGAGTGCGACTAGCGGAACGATCGACATAATTCGTACGCCAAGCGCTGAGGGCAGGAATCTGCCGTCCGAGCGGTCACACTCTGTCCGAGCAAAACAGAGTTGAGCGGCGCACACGTGCACCCTATTTTCAACCACAAAGAGTTACTACACTTCACTCTTACGTGCTTATTAAAACCATTTACGAACATAGACTTTTGATCAGAGCTGTTTCTTGCTACCACCGCTAGGGGATTCTTTTCGGCTTCTGGTTGGTCAAGAGAGCATGCCAAGCCCTCTTTCCGAGTCTGACGCACGCCCTGGCTCTGCCCGCACCTCCCATTGACCAAACTCTCTACATATACGGCTCTGGTTCTTACTACTCCTGTCTATAACAGTAAAGGAGGCCTTCACACTGCAGTTAGCTGTCTTGTTTTATACACCCCTTCTCCCACTGGCATGGGGTCCCCCATCACTTTTGCGGATCCCCAAGTGGCCCCCGACACATACGTGCTTGAGAAGCACTGAGCTAGAGATTAAATTGAGTATATTTACATCTTTTGAGGAGATGCTCTAGACCCTAAAAACTTCAAAATCATAATAAAAAAAAAAAAAGTTTGCCATGTTTCGCTAGTTTTGAAATTCCCGTCCCCTTTATTAATATAAAGTCCCTGCAAATAAAAAAGTGAGATAACAAATGATTTTCATTGGGTAAGCAAGGTACCCAAGATCAAAGTGCACTTGCCATGCAGTGTTGCAGGCATGTCGTTAGGACATTCAGTTCTGTCCTCTCGGATAGGACAGTAACCACATCAGTTCTCTCCTTCATTTCAAGGTCTTGCCAATATCATTAAAAGGGCAACCTGGCATCGAACCTAAACTTTTTTATTTTTAGAGCTATCTGTACAGAAATTTTCCAAGGTACATTCCATAGCCCATATATAAGAGTAACTGCTACGTTACATAAGGCTGTGCCCTTGGGTTCTTAAAGGGATACTACTAGCTTGAAATTTTGGCACTTATTTTTTGGTCTATAAGTGTTCAAAGAAGCAGCATCACATCAGACACACCAATATTTTGTTGAAAAAGACACGAAAAGGAATTTTAAGACAAAAATTTAACGATTAGCAAAGAGCACCTGGTGGATGTCGTGAAAGCTTCGTTTGTAATGCCCGTTTATAAATCTTGAGAGGCAGTGACGATAACTGTCTCGCCTAGAACTATAAATGCTTGGAACCTGACATCATCCCGACAGCTCTACGGCCAGCACAAGAGAAGAGGGAAGGGAGAAACTCCCCACTCAACGGGACTCTCTTTTGTGTGTCCCAGACATTGCTATTCTCCCTCTACAAGGTCATAGAAAATTAACCTGTCACTCAAAATTCATACAAAAGTAGCTTTGCGGTTAGTTGGGGTGGCCCCATTGCTGGTGTGCTTGACCGCTTCGGTGGCTGGAACGGCTAGGGCATCCCGAAGACGTCAGCCACGCTGCAGCTTTGCTCATCCCGAGGCAAACTACATCACGATTGCACAGGACGTGGCGTGCTCTGCTCTGGCTGCTCTCGAGCACTTGCCAGAGTGGGCCATTTATAACGAAAATACAGCCATCAGGCTCAAAATACAAACGTGTGATGGTCATTTACGGATATTTTTTATCATTTCAGCCTATTTCTGAACACGACGGGTATACTTTAAATTTCGTTAAGTATCCCTTTAAGTTACACATTTTTTTCAGTATGGTTCACTTGCTTCCTTTATCCCAGGCCCGGAGAAAGCAAAACATAGTGGGAATGAGATGTATTATAAGCATTCCTAGATAGGCACCCCAAGGCATGAAAAGAGCCCTTTTTATTAATTTCTTTTCAGAAAGATGTTTGTGCAACATTGAATTTTATGTTGTTGGTCATATCCTCATCCATCAAATTTAATTTGAGCGTCATAAATTTTTAGCACAATTTTCTAAAAGTAAGAAGCCTGTCATGCCCTCACAAAGCTATTTAGGAACAGAATTAAAAAGCTGAATGCAAATTAATTAAACATTTGAGTTTGTAAGGTAGGTCATGAATGTTAGTGTTTTTCGCAAGTGGGTATGGAGAAAAATATATTTTCAGGGTTGGCTCGTCAATACTTCCGAGGTTTTGCTGTCACTGAGCGTATTATCGTGTCCAAGTTATCGGGGTCACTTTGCTGAAGCAACGCCATGATTTGCATGTCTGTCAAAGCTTTGCGCCGCCTCTGAGCATCCCTGAACGAGAACAAGAACAGATATTTCCTACCAAAGCAATTAAATTATTTCGCCAGCCAGCGAACACAAATAAGCTTAAATGTGTATGGTATTTTATTCGACAGATGGCAGCACCTATATCCTCCGTCAAAATGGCCACGTGTTTCACCGTGCGCTCCCTCCGTTCGAACAGAACTGTCATGCGTCTTTAGGAGCCCTCCCCATTTCAGGGGTCAAAGGGGCACTAAACCACTTTCTGCCATAGTCTATGTTTCGTCATAACTCAATCTAAGGGCTCTAAGCGCCCTAAAAGAGGTACACAAAGAAATGTTACATTCGCGCCTCGCTAATTTCTTTATTAAAATCGGTATCAAATGGTTGACAGCGAAATGGCACCATTGGACGAGGAAAAGCAGAGCCCTGCCCTCCCTCGTGTGACGGCGTCCTCTGGAGTCTGCGATATTTCTGAGGGTGATTTATCTTTTGATACTGATTTTAACAGGAAATCGGTGCGCATGAATGTAATGCTTGGTTTTTAGGATGCTTAGAGCCCATACATAGAGGTATAATTATAAATAGACTATCGTAAAGAAGGTGTTTAGGGCCCATTGAAGTCAGAAACAAAACCAAAACAAAAGATTATTTCCATTTCTTGGCCACTTGGCTCTTCCCTATCCTGCACAAGGAATTTTTCGAGCCTACTGCTATCAGCCACTGCGTCTTATCCTTCTTTGCCCTCTTTGTTCGGCACGTTTGATATTTCTCTACAAGTTAGGAGCGGGTGGCTTTTCTGTCAAAATAAATACTTCTTAAAAGTTCCATCTGTTTTCTTACACTTCTGTACCCCTTTCTACATTTTTTCCATGCTCAGTTGATAATCTGTGCTGGAAGATAATTGTACACCAACTTGACGAAACTTACAAAACAGAAAACAGATTCATTAACATCGTTCTGCCTACCGTGAGGAGGCATCATCAAAGTGTGCGCAGCAGAAGTGAGGGCCCATCTCAGGGCTATTTATCGGGCATGTCTGTTCCAGCTTCAAGGAGGAAGCCGTGGCTTTTGCTACAAGCCGAAGCATCACTGCCGACCAACCGGACTTCAAAAAGCTTCCGTGCTTCACCTTGTTTATCAATCCGCTGTCTCTTGCCGCGGCGATTGGCTCTCGTGTTTGTTTGCGACATCTTACAGCGATGGCTGTTATAGGAACTCCCCTGCGCTTCGTCTAGAGCCGGTATCGGGCCAGGCAGGAAACTCGGTTCGTGCGCGCACCATGTGTGCATCGATCCGCGACGCCGGTGCAACAGCACGCGCACTTGGCTCTGTGCCAGGCGGCAGTGTCTTCTGCGGTTGGCGGGGGCCGGCACTACGCACATTTCTCACATCGTAGAACTCAACTTGCATGTACTATCAGATGTTAAAGCCACCCACCACTCGTAACAGTACCGCCCGATTTAAGCTGGGACGCTTGGCTCATGTTTTGTTCTTTTTCCTGCATAGTTTTTCGGTGACCACGGGCCATCTATGTTGTGTGATTCAGTAAATGAGTGGATTTGCATAAAAGTGTGCACTACTACACGCAACCACAGCTTATCGCGGTCTTCTACGTTGTGGCGAAAAGCTGCGGATTTCATTGGTGAGTGAGCTCACCTGCAGCCGGTCCTGTAGGTTCTCCCTGGCGGAGAAGTGGACGTTCCCAGAGCTCGATCTCTCGCCACGCGAGTGGTCCGTGTTCATGGGGTCATCCATGTAGCCGTGCTGGACACTCTCGCAGCGCACGGGGGCTGGCTGGGGCCCTCCGCCTCCCCGACAGGGCTCTCCGGCCCTTCGGCCAGGACAGCAGTTCTGGAACAGCTGCCCCCACCCCCCAAAACAACTTTGCTACTACATCGAGGCATTGAAAATCGACTGCAAAATCTAAGCGAATACTGCCTACTGCAGAATGGGTTTTAGGGACTGGCTTCTAAGTCTAGACCATCCCGAAAAGTTGTAACAAAGAGAATTTGGTAATACGGACAGGCTCCTTGCGAAAATCACTTGTCCCTGGCGGGAATCGAGCCGACAACCTCTCGCTCGTTAGTCTGATGCTTTACCACTGCGCTACCGGAGCGGCTTATATTTTTCCTGCGGATACATACTGTAAAAGCCTTTATTTTCGCAACCCCTATTTTTCGCGGATCGGTCACAGAGGACATAATCGTGGCCACTACATTTGGCGAATTCCAGGCAGCTAGCATTGAAACTCTTAAGAACGAAATTTTCACATGCACTTAATTTTCGCGAAAGTTTTCAGTTCGCGAATTTCGCAAAGCATTAAGGAGTATTACAATGTGCGTACAGAATGTTCTCGAGCGCTATTCAGGCGTAAAAAGTTTGTAGTAAGTGAACCAATGAACAAGAGTGGGATTGAAACTTTTCAGCTAAGGTGTCTTTAGAAGGTGCATTTATCATAGTACTGAGTGTAGATTTCCAGGACAAGAAAATTGACTATGAAAATACCTGTTTTTTTCTATGTGTACAGGGAGGAAAACGGCGAAAACCCTCTGGCTGATGCTCACAGATGGCGCAAATTAAGCAGAAAGCGGCAAAAGCTTCTTTGAGATGAATACCCAAAAGCAGAGTCAGCAGGTCCTAGCATGTATGGTATCATCTGTGAGTAGCAGCGTCAACGGGAAGGTTTCTGCCGTTTTCATCTCGGTGCATAGAAAAAAAAAAGTTTATTTTAGGCTTAACTTTTTTCCTTAGAATCTATGCTCGGTAAATTTGAGTATAATGAATGCACCGCCTAAACACATCTTTGTGAAAAGTTTCAATGCACTCTGTTCATTTGTATGTTTACAAACTTTTTTACGCCCGGATAGCGCTCGAGAACACCCTGTACTTCTGTGTGGCCACAAAACATGGTGCCCTAGGAAGGAAGATGGGTTACGAATTGCACCCAAACCTTACCATAAGTGAAGGAAGAAGGTGAAAAAAAATTATAACTTAGCTCGATGCTTCGCACAAAGCCGACTGGCACAGGATGCGTCTTGTGCTCGCATCTCATTTCCTAACAGATTACACCAAAGTCGAATGGGAAAAACAGACGTAACTGATTCAAGCAAGACTGATAACAGGTCGACACAAACCCACAAATAACAAGTTCCGAGTCAGTCGGCTTTATACAAAGGATCAAGGTAAGTTATAAGTTGTTTCTTTAATGCAGGATGCATTTGTAGGGCTAGGTTCCCTGTGGACGTGTGTGACGGAACACGATGAGAAAACGGCTATGAAAGGTGCGACATGGATTTCAAGGGAAAAAAAGAACACATAATTGTGAAGAAATAGTGATGCACTAAGAAGAACAGAAGAAAATTCTGAACGCACCCTCAACGAAAATAACGCTCACGACCCCAAAAATTCTAGCCCAGTGCTTCACCACTGTGCCAAAGGGGAGATTTGTGAAGCGATGGTTACTTTGCTATGCCAAGTGCAGGTACAAGTGCGTTGGCGACCTGTCTGACCGTGTCACGAGATTTGACGTCGCAGAAAGTACCAAAAGGAGTCACAAGAGAGAATGAAGAAGTGACTGAAACCAACAGAATCTGTGTATATCGACCTTACTCATATGACCAAAGCACTATTGCCACGCCTTTCTTCACGATCAGTCTCAGAGACCACTTTTTGAAGCAGCAGCTTTATAGAGCCAAACAACCTCGGGAGCAGTGTAAGCATGAAATTTGTTGGTCAGTCAGTCCGTAACCGCTAAACAATCTGGGAAACAAACCGGCAACCGGTGCCAGGGATTGAGCCTCGGTCATCAGCGTGGAAGCCAAATGTGCAGTTTAGCTACGAACCCAGAACGCAGGAACGGGAAGAGCAGAAGCAGGTGGTGTGAGAAAGCGTGCGGGAGGAGGTGGAAAGGGCAAGAAAGAAAGGAGCAGGAACAGGTGGTGTAGAAAGAGCACGCGGAACAAGGAGCGGAAAGGGCTGGAGTGCATGCTTCCCCTCTCTTGGTGACGCAAAAAATTCAGCGCAAAAGGCTTTGTTTCCAAGTGATGCTGAAAAGAAGCGCATGCACAGTGTCACAAAGAGACAGTGGTGTGACGTAATACGTTTCCATACAATACCCTGCCCTAAGCACCACCTGTATCAAGAGCATTACCCATCCCAGGCACTGAAAGACTAAGGGTCATCCTGCGCTAGGCACCACTTGAACCAGGAGCACCACTCCACCCTATAAAGCTATTGCATTTAAACACGTTAGGCAGAATAGCCAGACATGCAGCCAATTGTTTTTAATGCAGCTTTAACTAGGAATATGAATGAAGTGTGTGTGAATGATTAAATCGAGAATTCTTTTCCGCAAACATACAGCTTGCAGCTAGTATTCGACAATACACTTTTGGTACATCATAAATGGCCAGACAAGAACTACATTAGTCTTTAACTCTGGGCACCGATTCAACAGCATGTAGTATATGCTATCTACCTAGTATTCCAATCAAAATGGTCAGTTTTATTAGTTGAGAAACACTTACCGTAAAATTCCGAGCAAGCGCCCCCCCGCACGCAAGTCAAAATTACCTGCAAAGTGGGGGGGGGCGCTATCCCGGAACGGCACCAAAATTCAAGATGGCGACGACAAAATTTTTTTGCCAGAAAAAGAAAAAAAGCGCAGTGCACACAGATTTAATATTTTATTTATCTCTGAGAACATAGACTTTATTAGGCCAAAGATTTGTCACTGCTATGTTAATCACTTTCAAAACCACCAAAAGACTCCTCAGAGTCGGCCGCAAGAAAAAGTTCGCAGCATTCCGCGATGTTTCCCAACTGCATGCCGTTGGCTATTTTGACAGCCTCTTCAGAAAGAAGCCGGTTGCTAATGGCTCATTCTGCACTTCCTTCGCGCTCCAGGTATTAAAAGAGCACGTCGTCCACGTATTCACTGAACACCGGCGCGCCGTTACTTAGCTTTCGTCGAACTTTGGCTTTCCCGTAGTTTGACTGTAGCAAATTGTCAAAATTCTTGTCCCATTCCCGTATCCGGTCGAGCTTGATGTGTCGAGACGTCTGGTGTACGTCTTTCCTGTTTTCACAATGCCATTGGACGACCTCGATTTTCTTTGCCACTGTGTAAGAATGCATAGCTGACCTGACACCCCCAAAACAAAGCGACAATGGCGCGTAGTGGACCGGGCTGATCGGGCTGCAAAGTAGGATTGGATTGGATTGAATTCTTGGACTGAACTTCGCAGGCCAGTGTTGCCTGGGCGCGGTCAGCGCGGTGCGTGATACGGGTGCGGAGCGGGGAGGGGGGCGCTTTCCCGGAACGGCGCGGAAATGTGAAATTAGCGGTGAAGTTAAGGGGGGGGGCTCTTGCTCGGGTGGGGGGCGCTTGCTCCGAATTTTATGGTATAACATATACTTGCATTCATAACAAAAAACCGGAGCTGTAAATAAAGAAAAGAGCTTGGCCAGCTTATCCTCCAACGCATTCACAGAGTCCTAAATTTGGGTTTTTGAGAAAGCACCGTCTTAGCATCAACACTGATATAAATTCAGCCCACATAGGTGCTACTAATAGCTATTATGGTTCAAATATTGATCTAAAAAATTAAACTTAAAAACGGCTTTTTGCAAAAAATTACATTTTCTTGACACCACGAATTTAAGACCCCTTCAAGATGGCTTCTCCTACTCACCAGCTTGACGTCATCAGTGGTGTCGCATGTGGTCAGGTCGTCAGGTTTGAAGAGCAGCTTCAGCATGTCATACTTGCGCTCCCCTGGGACAAAGTCCTGACAAGCCAGAGAGAACACAAGCCCTATCACACAACCTGAGATATGGGGAACACCAGCTCACTTCAATGATCACAATTTCTATCAACTTCTGCCTTAAACCTCAGAGTAAAAAAGAAAAAGAAAGAAAGAAAGAAAGAGTATGCTAATGTTTTGACAAACTCAGAACCTGTAATTTCTCAAGAGTTCCTCGTTCTGAGTAAGCAATGTAGGAATAATATAAGAATAGTCACTTTACAGTAAAACAAACTCTGAGCAACCAGTAAAGTTTTAGAAAGAGAGAATAAATTAAGGGTGTGAAAAGATTGGCAGCCAGTAAAATAATATTATTTCAAGTTTTAATCGTACTCTAATCTCATATAGAGGTGGTTCCACATCAGTCCATGCACTTGATGTCACGCTCCGCATCACAATTCGTTCTGCTTCGGAAATGCCGTAGACAACCTAGCATTTTGCAGCGACTTATAGTTCATGCAAATTCTACGGTAATTTATGCACTATGGTTAACGCAATATGGAAAACTTTAAGAAACAAAAAAGCTAAGGAACACATGTCACAGTCTTGGTGCAATGAAGCAGTGCAAAAGCCTACAGAATTTATAAACAATAATGCACACAGTATACTAAGGAGTGTTTGGCATGGAATGGATGGCTTAGATCTAAAATACTGCTTAAACTGGAGGAACACTTTATTAGAGGAAGGGACGGAAATTCGGGAGCTCAAGGAACAACTGAGGGAACTTGGGTGAACCCCTGTGTTCATAGGAACACAGCTTGAGAACCTACAAATTTATCACATGACCTCTGCATTCAGCACTGTATGAAAGGTGCCCCAGGTCACAGATTTGCCACATTTTGGAAACGTGTCTGGAAGAAAAGATAACCATATTTTTCTCATTGCAAAAGTAGACCATGGGTCACCGTGTGCTGAGCCTCTGCCCAAACGTAGCACTAGCAGTCGGGACCAGGTACCAAGGTGTCAAAACTAACCGTTGGTGCAATTCCAAAGAACATAATGTTTTTTTTTTAATTTTTATTTACAAAATGGTAGGCAACGAAGCCCACAAATATATCTGGGTGAGGAACTGCATCTGCTACGAGAAAAGGGGTATCGGCAAGCTCCGAAACTTTGGCACCTGGTACGGACCACTAGCACTACAGATAGGTGGAAACCGAGCATTTGATGATGCACGGTTTCTTCTCGCAGTGAGAAAAACTATGCTATCTTTTCTTCCAGACACCCGGTACTTTAAGCGAGGCACCCAGCAGTGGCCCCCCCGAAATCGAGGAGCAAAGACTGACCCCGGGCAGGCTGAACTGGTCGGTGCGCATGATGCGCATGAGAACGATCTCCAGGCCCCGGCCTCCCACCAGGTGCACCTTGGCCCTCTGCCACCTGCAGACACGGCACTCCTCAAACACGCAGCCCCAGCGGTCTCTATCACTCTTCGCTGGACGTGGCACAAGAAATAACCACCTACAGAAGCTTGGTTTTGACCGATTCACTTCTGGCACGCTTCTCGGTCACGGGGCAACAGGAAAAGGTGGGGCACCGAGCGCTTCATTTCATGTGGTTGACGAGAATGGAACCGCCACAGAAACTGCGGTTCTGACAGGCACGGCACTGGCTTTCAAGGCGGAACTTTGTCATTTCAATGCTCAAACCCAAAAGTTTTATTTGGGAGTTTTACGTGCCAAACCAACGAAGGGCATCTGGCACGCCCCAGCGGAGGACTAAGGATTAATTTCGACCATCTTGGAATCTTTTGAATTGCAATCGAAATCTCGGTCGCACGTCAAAATCTCGGTTGCACGTACACCTTCTCCGCAATGAGCCTCTGTCAGATTACGGGGTCCTCAGCAGGGATTCGAACCCGCCATCTGGGAATTTTGTAGGCCGGTGCTTTGCCTCGGTCGGAGCCACCAAGCTGGCCACTCAAACCCGAGTGGATTCAACTTTTATGTTGAACCCACGAGCATTGAAAAGATCATTAAACGTTGAACCCATTTGGGTTCAATGGTTTACGACTGAGGCTGGAAACAAAACGGTTCGGTGAACACCAACAGAAGGATAACATGTAAAAGTATAGTTTGTTACAAATTGAAATACTCAACTGCTGCGCAACATTTTTAGGACATCGTTTTGCGTAAGGGAAGGAATCGGTAGAAAGGAACAGCTATAAGAAAGGGGTGAGGCATTGGTGCCTCCATGCTCCAAACAAAAAGCAAACTGATGCAGTATTTCTTTCATGACTAGAAGCTTCACAATTAAATATTGGTTATTGTTTCTTGTCAGTAGTTCATAACAGAAAATATTTGTCGGAAATCTCCCGAGTTTTGCTGCGGTCCACTGCAGATTTCGTGAGCATATTTAAGCGTCTGCCTTTTTTGCGGTTTCCACACCTCTTGAGGTTCGGGCAAGCCAGAGGGCACGGAGAGAGTAACTAAATATCAGTGCGTCATATTTTAACCGGACGACACAGAAACCTCCTCCACCCACGAGGGCGACCCGCGGTGCCGAAAGCGCGCAATATGTGACATCTTAGGTCCTGGGCTTATTAGTGGTGAGAGCCGCTAAAAGCTTCTTTTTTAGTCGAAATGCAAAATATAAGTGGCGCGAACCGTTTCAATTATTTATGAAAGTAGTTTTTGTTCAGTATTTTAGATAAGAAAAGAAACACATGCAGTTTATAAAGTGCAGAAACAAAAAAATGACCTGTCGACATACCCGCCACTAAGCGGTGGAAAAGGCGGCGCATGCTAGAAAGGGGTAGTGGGATCAGGCACCGACGAGCGGTGAGCGTAGAAATGTCCCGGATGCAAGCGGTGGCGCTGCGGTCGTCTATGTGCTCGAGGATCCGACCGGTTCTGAGCAATCCGAAGACCTTTGGCGAGAGGTTTGGCTTGCGGTTTGGCTGTTTGGCGGTATGGCACCGCAAAGTGGCTCCTGTTCTGAACTGATCTTTACCCCGTGTTTGCCGTCGTTTGTGGCCAATGAAGTGTCATGCCGAATTAGTGTTTAATCGCGCTGCAAATGCAATGCGAGCCGCCCTTGGCTACCCGCTTCAAACAGCCTAGCCAGAACATGCTTTAGCAGCGCCCTCTTGAGCCGTTGACACGGAGCGCGGCAGCCGTGAGCGCTCGCCTAGCTCACTACACCTCCTCTAGTTCACGGCCACTCAAGCGAGCGACCAAGGACGTCATGAAGGAGGTTATTTTTTGCTTGTTTTTGTAAATTTAATTTGCCTATAACTTTTAAAATAAAGCAAAATTCGAGAAAAGAATAGTTTCATTAAGCTACTACGTTCAGCTGCGCTCAGGTTCGGTGCAAATTAAAAACCAGTCAAAAAGTCCTTGCAGGGCCTCTTTTGAGGTTCCAGTAACTAGCATCACTCTGGGAGTTATAAAGCAAGCAAGAGTAGAAAAGTGCGCATTCCTCCCTCCCGCAGAGAGTAAGTGACGATCATCCTTCTTGATGAAAAGGCTCCAGTAAACCACTTAACAAGCCAACATTGAGTTAACTATGTTTCACTAGATGCACTTTGATATTAATGCATCGAAGCTAACCCATTTTTATATCAATAAACTCAGATCAATTGGTCAATCAATCCACATATAGATATAAATAAATATTGCAAGTGATTTGATATTATATTTACAACATTATATTTACGAGACATTTAAGTTATATTTACAACATAAATATAACTATTAAATCAGGCAATCCCCAAAAGATTGAGATTAGTCAAACTTGCGAGCTCAACAAACTTGGGATTGAATGGAACCAAATTTCCGAACAAATTAAGCGAACTTACTGAGGCTCATGGCTTAATCTTTGAGACCTCCAGTTAGAAAACGTCTATAGACCCTTTCACTGCTCACAAACATGGACCGCTGCATGCGCCTCAAGCGACATCCGGTCGTTCCATCTTCGCAAGCCTGTCGAGCTTGATATGTCACCAGTGCTAGAAAGCATAAAATGCTACAGGGACAACGAAGTTGGAGATGTAGCAAGGGCCTTCGGCTGTACGATTTAACGTCTTGGAGGACACAAGTTGGTTTACAAGAGTATTAGGAAAAAGCTTGAGGTACACGTAAGCATTCCCTGGCGAGGTTGTGAATGCGAAAGCATGCAGAAGTAGTGATGGAGCCGCACTTTTGCCGAATCGAAAGTTCGGCGCCGAATCTCGGGATTCGGCAGAGCCGAACTTTTGCCGAATTTTTCAAGAGATTCGGCAAAGATTCGGCAAAAATACATTGTTACCAGACTTACATTGAAATTTAGTTTTTTCTGGCGAAAAAAGGTTTTATGTTGTTTTTTTCCTAACTTAAATGCAACATGTAATGCATATTGACACAGTTATTGCTAAGTAAGGTGATAATCTACAAGATAATTGTATCGGTGTCGTTTTTATGTGTTTACTGGCAATTTTAGAGTGACTTCTAGCAGAAGTGGCGTGACAACGAGGTTGGGTGGCAGCGGTGGCAGTCACGAATCACGCTACGAGAGTTTCGGTTTCGAGGCATTATTAGCGCAACCCTGCTGTGTGTACAGTGTTAAAATGAGGGCAATAACGCTGCGTTCTTGCTTTCTCTGTGACTTACCGTTCTGTGCGCGAAAACGAATGCAACGGTTGCTGAGCCTTCACCAGAAAAGTTAATATTATTATTGTAAATATGCATGTTCTTCGATTTGAGTCACTTGACGTCAGCTTTGCATGAAAGTGTGCGTCCCATATTAGCAACGTGTCGTTTTTAACGTTTAAAATGCCAGTTTCTGGTGTTAGGACAAACACGAACGTTTAGAAAGATAGGGAAAGTTAAAGACGTCGGATGCGCAACGTCGAGCATTATAGTTCTGTGTTTAGTTTTATGAAGATACAGGAAAATCGCGAAATAACGCTGGTTGAAAAAACAATCAATCAACCAATCAATCTTTATTTGCACAAAATAATAAAACACGGGAAGCGTGCGCGGCTGACAGAAAGGTTACAAACCCGTACGCTGAGGCGCCTGCCAACCAACTTTCCGTGAGTTAATGAATAGACACAACACACAACAGTTCGACGTTTAAGACGCGGACGAACACAGGAAGGACAAAATATGGCCATTGGACTCGCAAATTAAGGGCGGCCCACACACTCGCGCAGAGTGCGCAGCGCAGCGGCACACACTACTTCTTAGCCGAAAACAGAATTGTTATAATTGCGACGAGTGCTTTAAAGTAATTGTCGGCCAATGTTTCAACTACCTCGTTGCATCAGTGGTTTCACATACTCAGGGTAATGCGTTTATTTAAACCGTAACAGAACGGCGCAGCGCGATGCACGCTGCGTCGTAGGTTGAGTGAGTCTGAGGAGGCGCCCGCGGTAACAGCCGTCTCCGTGAACGAAACTTGATCCGTGCGAGCGGGCCTTGGTCGGCGGTTGGACTTCGCACGATAGTTCTTATACGCGTAGTCGCGGTATGTAGCTGAGCGCGCCGCCGGATACTAGCAAATATATCAAGTGGAAATGTCAAATTAAAATCCCGTCATGCAGAATGTACCGCATCATTTTTTACTTTCGCAGTGGACTGCGTAAATTACTGGTCGATCTTCTACTCTTGAGGCAGAAAATATTGAAGAGAACCACACTCGCTCACAAACACAATTACCGTGTTGCCTACTCACTCCACACCTCGCCGTAACCACTGGTTGTACTCAATGAGCTTGAGTTGGTTGTACTACGCTGCACCACCGTGCACTGCACGATATAACCTCACGACTGCACCGACTGCACGGCGTCCATTTGCAATCCACGGCCCGGTAGCGTTCTCGCGCGTGCGCAGACATTTGCCGAATTTTTGCCGAATCTTTGCCGAACTTTCCTTCAAAAGTTCGGCATTTGCCGAACTTTGCCGAATCTGAAGTTCGGCAGATTCGGTCCATCACTACATGCAAAGCGGCTCAAGTCCGTTTCCCTTTGTCGGTCTACTGCGTGCCTGTGCCGCCTTGGCGGCGGGGATCTCGGAGGCTCCGTTGACGCGCGCCAGCCAATGGAACGACGTGGGATCGCGGAAACTAGGAGCCGTTTTCAAGCACTTCAAACTGATAACGTCGGCTCGCTCCATGAGACAGTTAATGCTTTCGCATTAAAGTTTGAACAGATCTCGTGCTTCTTGGTTTTTTTTTTTATTCGCCTGGAGAATTGGTGGATTTAAATGTTTCGACGGCTGCAAGCTTAGCGATGTTGAGGTGGGCTCTGTTCATTATTTTTACTGGAGGCAGAAGTTCACTGGGACAAGTCAAAGACTGCAGCACCGCGTGGTCGCGTTTGCGAAGAAAAGAGTCTATAGCAACTCTAATAATTAGCCCAACTTATTTTATCAGAGAAAATGTTTGCAACATTGAAACAAAAAGGCTTCGGAGTACAGCCCAAGCACTTCTTATGAGTTGTGAATGTGAAAGCATGTACATCATACTTCCTCCCGGCGTGTTGGCATGCTGGCGGACCGCACGGCGCCATCAGGGAGTGGCCGATCGTTGAAACTGGCGTGCAGGGTCGGTTTCGACAACCCGGCCACCTCATGGCGCTCGCGTGTCCGGCGGAGTGGGAGCCTCGTGGTATGCGCTCGGCCAATGGGACTGCAAGTGCTAAAAGGTGCCGTTGGCTAGCTTTTCGCGCGTGGTTTCCGCATAGCTGGGAGCTGGCTTGACTTGGAGAAAGGATTTAAGGTGCCATTTAGGCAGCGGTTTGAAAACCGATGATGTCGGCTCGCTCCGTTGATACAGTTAATGCTTTTCACAATAAAATGATGAGCAGTCTCCCAGTAAGAATGATGGGACAGCATAAATGTAGGTAAAAAAACAGTAATACTAAAAACAAAGTTATTTCGATTACCCTTTTTACTGCGCGTAAAACTATGAAATTTTGATCTAATAAGCTCCAAAAAATACAAATAAAAAAAAAAAGAAAGTCGCAAAAAGTATTTAAAGTGGTTCTTTAACAAGCGCGAGTAGCTATGATTAACGCCATATTGCCCCGCCACGACTTTTAAACGAGACCCAGTGTTAGGCATATTAAATTTGCAAATGGTACTCAATTCTTGCAAGTGAAATACATCCTGGTGTGTTCAGACAAAATTGACCATCACGAGTCCAGTTTGCAATTTTGTTTTCCTTCATATTTTTATATGTTGCTCCCCAATATGTGGAAAAAAAACAGAAATCCCACAATGTTTTCTCAAAAAAACAAATATCTCTAAAGAAAAAAACCTGACTGCAACCCAAGAGCTGGCAGCGCACGTTTTGCCGGGCTTTGTTAGTTCTGTCAAGTTTTGACTCCATGTAATAGGCAAACTAAAAATACCAAAAAAACTTAATATTTTTCAAGAATCAGTGAATTAAAGTTACTGTATTGGAATGTTTACAGAATTCTAGAATTATGTATACGCACATAAGGAATTACGCAAAATTGGGCTGCTTTAACGTTTTTGACCCCATTTTTGTGACTCACCATCTTGTAATGTGGAGTATTAAGCTGAAACTTTTTCGTATATCCTTTAGCGAAACTGTCCCATAACGAAAAATAAATTGCTGCTCTAGTTTTTGAATTCAAATTATTTACAGCACTTCGAACATATCCGAAACTGAAAAGTTTTGGAAGAGCGACGTGCATACTTTCGCATTCACAACTCATAAGAGATGCTCAGGTGTACCTCGAGCCTTCTTTACAGAGGAGCTGTTCAGGGCTAGTTTCCCCAGGACCGTGTCCCCCACAAAGAAATGAAGACACCGAACTCTGGACACCTACCGCCATCTATGAGCGACAGCGGCAAGCCACGTATCTGGTTGCCGCGATGGCGGCAGCCTTTCCACTCTGGCTTGCCGACTTGCAGCCGGCCATTACTTTCCATTGTACAGCTACGCTGGTCTACCTTCTTCACCAGAGTGGAAAGGCTCAATGATTTTTATTTAGAACCTCACAATGTCCTATTTTTTACAGGCGCACACGTCCGAATTATACATCTGTACTGTTCTAAATACATCTATGAACTACACAAACCTCAGGACAGCAGTTCGAAGCATCAAAGATGCGAACTATAACGAGCCCGCCCTTCGTGCTTAATTGTTGCATAGGCCACTGCCGCGGTCGCACAAACTGAAACACAACCCCCTGCACGAGACACAAGGCTTGATAGAAGAAAACAACATATATGTAACACAAGAAGCTCCCAACTACAAACAAACAAAAAAGAAAAAAAAAAAACTCGCCTTAGGATGTTGTATGTCTAGGTAAACGGATGGTGCTGGAAGAGCCGGGCTGGTAGAGATTTTATTTATTTTTACATAAACAAATATTGGCGCTCATTGCTCAAGGGAAACTCCCTGACCAACAAACCACAGACCCACATGAGTATACACGAAGGGAATCAATAACACAAGTTTACGATAATCGATGTAGATTTTGAATGCGCGGCGGAGTTAAACAAGACAAGGAAAGGGGGGCATAAATTTGCACACCCTGAGCGTAGGAACACATTTCAGCAAGAGATAACATAAAGGACGGACAGACAAAACTTCCAACTCGCAACAACATTTACCATTTCGTAAGTTTGTATATATGTACGAAAAATTTTAAAAATTGGTCCGTGATGAGCGGTGTCGCCAGTCCTTCTAGCTTCCCGTCGCCAATTTCACATACTCCGGGTAAATGCGTTTATTTAATCCATAACAGAACGGTGCAGCAAGGTGCACGCTGCAGCGTCGTAGGTTTGCGAGAGTCTCGAGGCCCTGGTAACAGTCGTTCCCTGTGAACGAAACTTGATGCATACGAGCGGGGCCGAGGGGCCTCGGCGTTCGGCGGTTGGACATCGTACGACAGTTCTTATACACGTAGTCGCGGTATGTACCTGAGCACGCTGCCGGATACTAGCAATACAGTCAAACCCACTTATAACGATCCCACATATAACGACCTATCGGTTATAACGACCAGCTTTCAGAAAATATACAAGTTCAAGGCCTTACCCATTAAAATTGGTCCAGATAAAACGACCGTTTTTCAAAGCATCATACTGTTACAACGAACACAAAGTCCGCTTCTGGAAGAAAAAAAAAAAATCTCGCGCGCAAAAAGAAAAAAAAAGTAAAAAAAGCTAGATTTCAAAAAGGGAAAAAAAAAAAAAAACTTCGCGCGCGAAAAAGAAAAAAAAAAAAGTAAAAGAGCTACATTTTGGGCGCGGCGCTTCGGGAGACGCTCAAGGTCATTTCCACAGCCGCGCAGCAGGGGAGGAAACAAAACTACAAAAGTAAAAACGCTCTCCCGGGTCGCGTAGTCTGCCGATTGTGCGTACGCGGGAAGGAGAAGAAAAGGCAAAGGAGGAAGTCAACCACGCTGTGCTGTGTTCGTTCGTTCTATGTTTGCAAACTCTGTATTCAACTCAAGAAAAACTCAATGCTCGGTGTAAGGTGGCTAGCCCCATCACCATCGTGACCGTTTGTTTACTTTCGCCATTTTGGTATCGGTATCACGCACATTCTCTCGCGTTAAAGTGAACCGTCTGCGGACTCGTGTCTGTCGGTTTAAAGTGAAAAAAAAAAGAAAGAAGAAACACTATGAGGCTTTATTTAAACGAAAGGGCATCACGCTGGCGGAAAAAGATACCCGACGAGCTCGCAAAGTGTTGTTTGAAAGACGACCCTGCCAGAGGCGACGGCCGCGGACTCGTACATGCGCAGGAAGCGCGGCACTTAAAACGCTTTAGACCTAAGCAAGTATTAATTACCTCTGTGGACAGCGAAGAACCATCGTCCGACTAGTGCACGGCATTTTTTTTTTTTTTTTTGTGTTGGCGTGCGTTTTATAAAATTTGTTCTATGAGGTATGTGGTCAATCTTCATTGTTTTACTTGTGTGGTAGAATCGGCAGTAATTTACTTTTTGATTTTCTGAAAGCTAAATCTGCCTGCGCGTTAGAATTAGGGGCGCGTTAGAATCTTGCAAACAGTTACTTTAAATAAAGAGCTGGCAGAGTGAAACTACATATACCAGCTTCATCATCCTTATTTATAATGTTTTAAAGGTAAGTCCAGATATAACGAACTACTGATAAAACGACCACTTTTCGCGGAACTATCGCGTTCGTTATAAGTGGGTTTGACTGTATATACCATAACCGCTTGCTTGAACATGTTGAGTGCCAATGTATTTTTATTTATTTTATAACAATGACAGAAGATGCAGCAAGAGACAGCCGGGATGAGCGGACAAGCCAAGGTGTCAGCGGAGTGAATTCATTAAAACAGTTGCCTAAAAGGTAATAAAAGTGCTGATCCTCAATCCCACAGAGGTGTTATGTTCAGTTCTTATCTGCACAAACCAAGGTGTTGTACATCGTTTCGTGCTGGGGATTTGTAGTTTAAGTTTGTGCGATCGTGCAGTGGCCTATGCAACAATTAAGCACGAAGGGCGGGTCGTCTTAGTTCGCATCTTCGATGCTTTGAACTGCTGTTTTGAGCTACACGCACTTCATAGATGTATTTAGAGCGGTCCAGATGTATAATTCGACCTAGTGCACCAGTAGAAAATCAGGACATTGTGAAAAGTTCTAAGCAAAATATAGGAAGGCGGCAACTGTGGTTGTGGCCTTGGGCAAAAATGTCCACGTGGGGAGGTACATTTCAAAGTGCTGTATTTTCGCGGAGACAAGATGATGCAACATGTTTTTAATGGAATATTGCAAGGATTTATAGGAGAGTGATTCCTAAAAAATTTTAGGAATATTGAAGATGTTTTTTTTAATTGCACGTTGAAGTGGCAAAACTTTTCAATTTTGGATATCTTTGAAGTGCGGTAAATAATTAGAATTACAAACTAGAACAGCAATTTATTTTTCGATAAAAGACACTTTTATGAAGGACATATTAAAAAATTTTCAGTTTAATATTCTTAACACATAATGACATGAGTCACAAAAATGGGGTCAAAATGTTAAAGCAGCCAAATTTGTGAATGTTTTACATGCAATATATAATTTCTAGAATTCTGCAAACATTCAAGAATAAAGGTAGTATAACTATTGTTCACTGCTTCTTGAAAATTATTCAGTTTCTTGGTATTTTTAGTTTGCCTACTACATGCAGTAGTGATGCAAAACTATCAGTAAATTGACTATGATACTATCGATAGTTTTTCCAAAACTATCAATAGTGTCCTAGAACTATCGATAGTCACTATCGATAGTACTATGAAGTTTTTCGATAGTCGACTATCAATAGTACTATCGATAGTTTTTCGATAGTCAACTATCGATAGTCGACTATCGATAGTACCATCGATAGGTTTACAATAGTCGACTATCAACAGTCGACTATCAACAGTCGACTATCGATAGTACTATCGATGGTTTTTTTTACTGTCGATAGATTTCTGGCGACCATCGATACTATCGATAGTACTATCGATAGTTTTGCACCACTAATATGCAGTCAAACTTGACAGAACCCACAAAGCCCCAAAACAGCGTTGCCATTTTAGGGCAGTCATGTTTTTGTTTTTTCTTTTAAGATTTGTTTTTAGAAAACATTTTTTATTTAGTTTTTTTTACATATTGGGGAGGGAACTCCCCTGACCAACAAACCACCAGACCCACACGAGTCTACAAAGGGACTAAATAACATAAGTTGACGCACAATCTATGTAGATTATGAATGCGGCGGAGTTGACAAGACAAGAAAAGGGGGGGGGGGGGAGGGTATAGGTTTGTGCACTCCGAGAGCAGGAACACATTTGAAGAAGGTATAACATAAAGGAAGGACAGACAAAACTTATAACACATAAAAAAGAAATGAAAACCGGACTCCCATGTTTGATCTTATCTGAACACACCCATAATTACCCAACGTTTATAGCCCAGGGTCAGAACTAGGGGTTGGGCAGCAAACACCCCACCAAGGACGTCTGTTGTATGGAGGGCGTATTCGCGAGATGGGACAGACAAACCTGGGGCTAACACATCGTCATGTGCTGCTTTGTGGTTATGGAAGCGGTCATACAGCCCTTCCATAACCACAAAGTAAACGATTCACCCAAAGGCTACAAAAAGCAAGAGTGAATCACCTGGTGATGATAAAGAGCACGTAGTGGTTTGGTCCCCATCGGGGCAAGGCCCCACGTCCCCGGAGCCCAGCACGCCCCACGGGGTTCCTGGAAGAAGACTCGCATGCTCACCAGGGGCGCATTTGGCCCGCCATAACAGCAAGAGCGAAAATATTACTTTGGCTCTCACGAAGTGAGCTAACATATCGCTAGCAGACAGTTTGTTTGCTGACGCCGTAGCGAAGAACGGAGTTTGTCTGTGACAAGATGTCGCTTTGCATACAAAAATAAAGCACGAAGACGCAGAACAGTAAAAAGCTGGATTGTCTGCTACGAACTGTGTGTCGTGGCGAAGTGATGTCGGATGCACACTAAATTTTGAACGCCTACTATTTCACGAAGCGAAGTAATCGACGACACATGCTTCCTTTGTTAATTTCAAGTCACCTTGCTTCCTACACATGCCAAAATTCACCGGTCGATAACGAAGTGCTTGGGTCAAGCACATTAAGGCCGCAAGACCTCTCTCACCATTCATGAGTATGTGAGAAGTTCTTGCCAAAATATACTGCCCAATTGTGAACTCAAGAACAGGTCAAAATTTTTCATTGATTGTTAACTCTTTCCTGACTATGGGGAAAATACCTGTTTTGCGGGGCTTTTTGTTACATTTTTTTTTTTCCAGATGAAACTATAAAGTTTACAATATGATGCCGCACATAGAACCAAAGCTAAATAAATGGGCTTCTGAATGACGCAAGCAACAAAGCAGACTTAAATTCAAACACAATATTGAATTCGTCAGTAACACTTGTTTTCAAAACATAAGTGAAAACCGAGTAAAGATATGGCTACATCTCGAAAGCAAAAAGGGGGAAAAACATTTTCAAATACACCAACTGTTTTCTATTTCAACAACAAAAAACCCTGTTTCCACAGAGTCGCAAAAAACCTTATTATGACATACCATTGCGCTAAGCACTTTCTTAATGTGATCAAGCACAGGTCATGAAAACTAAAATATGATGATCTGGCTTCATCATCAGACCCACTGCTGCTATTCAAGTCTAGAAAACAAACAAAGGATTTGAGAAAATTGCTGCACTTGTGAGCGTGGGCTTGACCCGTAAAGGCGGTCACAGCTGCTACTTTACACTAGGCATGAAAATCGCTGACGTGCATAGAGAGGAAGAGAAACACAGAAACCGAAACCGCACTCTTCAAACTACCTACAAGACGATGCAGTGAGTGCGAGAGCTCCGCAGGAGCTTTGAAATGGGCCTCTATGCATGGGTGATGCTGCTATGGGCATCACTCACGCATGGAGGCCTTCCTCTCCGCTTCTTCGGCGCTCTCCTCCCTCTCTTCCACTTCTCTCCTCTCTGGCGCCTTCGGACTCTCCCAATATATGGCTCTGGGCGTGACTAAGCATAACTAAGTGGAGGATTCATGACGGACAAGGAAAAACCTCTGTCTGCATTGCGAGGAAGCTGAACGCCGAAGTGCCGGAGCTCACTTGCTCGCTGGTGATCGTAGGCACCGGAAATTCGATATATCCATTGTGTAGTTCGTCATGCGAGATATATTTCGCATGCATGCTGATAAGACATTTTCGCGTGTTCGATATAGGGGTTAATTCAATGTACACGAGTTCGTTGTAATCGGGTTTGATCACCGTGCGCTAAGTTTAGCGCACGGTGATTATGTGACATTGACCCCCGACCTCGGTCCGTGACACTGCGTCATGTGATGCCACGACATAACAGTGACGCCATCATGACCTGACGTCACGTCACGTGACTGAGAGTGGTACCAACAACGCGATTGTCATACAGCCGTGTTCCCTCGTAACAACTTTTCGGGATGCTTCTAGACTCGGCCCATAAAGGTAAAGAAAGGGCCGCACATGGGCACTCCGGTGGCATCCAGCTTGTAGACGACGGGACCGCCATCCTGGTCCAACATCCAGGACTGGCGGTTGATGCTCACACCGGCCGGGTTGGTGAAGACGCAGTTCCACGAGAGCGAGGGCACCGGGCGGCCGGAACCGCCCATTTGGAGGCTGCACAGAAACAACCCTCTGTCACTGATTAACCTTCAAGCTGGCCTTTGTGATAATGTCTTTACCGAAATGAGAAAGACAGTTTCTGTCGAGTTAAGTTTTTCTCTTTAATTTATATCAGATTGGAATATTATACCCAGTCCTATCTACATTTAGATATTCAAATTTATCTGGACATTCATCATCAAACCAGTGCCAGCCTATAAACGCGAGTTTCGTTTGTAACCCTCAAGCCGGGAAGCTGCAATGTCAGGTAGGCACGTGGCATCGGTCGGGAATTTGTTTGGCGCCGTCCATCTAATAGTTTGAGCGTCCACTGACACGACGTCTTGTGCCACTGTATGATCGGCCAATCGCCGGATACGAGTTGCACCGTCGCACAATACAGACGTTGCAGATGCCTGCAATTCTGCTCCATAGATGCTATGGCACAAACAATGTATGGTTCTACAACACCGTTCGGGCCCGATTCAAACCCAACAAATTGTCAAATGCCGCTCGCGTAGTGCACATGCAGAATGCGCCAACATCACTGACACCACCAACAGTCTCTCCTGTGGAGACAATACAACTGAACCTCATTGTAAAAAACTTTGATTTAACGAAATCTCAGATTTAATGCAACACTTTTCACAACTTTATGTCCTTAGAACCCCATGTACACTAATCCCTCGTTATAACGAAGTCAACGGGACGGCAAAAAAACTTTATATACCGTATTTACTCGCATAATGAATGCACCCCCCAACAAGCATCAATACTTGAACTTGTTTTTTTATTCTCGCGTAATAAACACACTTTTAATTTTCAGCTCCCCGAAAATTGAAGCCAATTTTCTTTTGCGCCAAGCGGCCAGGCCAAGCTGCTCTCATAATGGCTGCAAATGCGTGGTTGCGGAAGTGATCAACTGCGAAACCAAGTGGCGCGCATTCCTACCAAAGCTGGGGTCGAGGAATTGCCCTGCCCCAGGTGTGCTTCGTCCATCGGATGAATTGATGTCAACAAACACGCCGTCGTCTGTGATCCGCTTTCGGACAGTGATATCGTGAAAGTGGTTAGGCCTAAGAACGGTCGCGTCGCTCCCCATGCTGAGTGAGCTTTTAGGGCGCTTTTCTTTGGAAAAAGGCATGCCAAAAGCGCCCTAAAAAGGTTTGCAATTTATAGAACATGATTACTGTGGCGTGCCCACGACCAGCCATGGGTGCACCTTTGTCAGTGGAGACGGGCCACAGTACCCTGCCTTGTCATATTGGTACCAAAAATGACATTTCTGCAAAGTGTGTAAATGCAAAACTATTACCCCGCATAATGAACGCACCCCTAAATACCGTATTTACTCGCACAATGAACGCACCCGCCAAGTCGGCTCTCAAAATTTCGACTTTTTTTTTCACTTGCGTATTAAACGCACCCTTAACTCGGAGGTCAAAATTTTGACCCCCTCCCCCACGCGCGCAAAATGAATGCACTTTTCTATTCTGGTGCAGCGAGGTCGCGAATGCATGGGAGTGGGCAAACAAAACAGCTTGCTAAAGGCGGCAAAAAAAAAACAAAAAACACGGAACCAAGAGAAAAGAAGAAAACATAAAGAGGAGTTTTTTTCTTCTTTTTGTTTTCTGCACCGCAGTTTGGTTTTGGAGTCGCGCGCGCGCGACTCCGATAAGAAAGAAAAACGGAGAAACCCTCGCCTAAACAAAGCGTGCAAAAGAAAAAGAACGGAAGCAAGAAAAAAAAACATAGAGGAGCTTCTTTTTTTTTTTTGCATATCTGTTTGGTTTTGGAGTCGCGCAGGGCGCGCAGAGATAAGAAGTTACATTGATTTTTCGGAATAAAAGGTCCATTCATTATGCGAGTAAATACGGACGGAAAAATTTTACTTCGCGTAATGAATGCCCCCTCCCAACTTTGCATCGATTTTTCGGAAAAAAAAGTCCGTTCATTCTGCGAGTAAATACGGTATGTGGCAATTTTTCGGAAAAAAAGTGTGTTCATATGCGAGTAAATACGGTAAGTGATAATTCGATAAAAGCAAAAGAGCCAAAATAACTGTGCTAGCTGCCTTGAAGGTGAACGAGAACACTGCAGAACACTCTGACCGTATATTTAATCAAACAAATCTTGGTTATGAACATCTCGCAGCAGCTTTACCGAGTGAAAAAATAATTAAGTGGAGTTTGCCAATAATTTCATCCGGGCACCAGTTCTCAAACTTCTCCAGGCATCACAAGAACACTGTCACCACCGCTGCACTCCACTTTGATTCAAAGCAGCCGCTGGATGTTTCGCGTCTCTGCAGTTTTAGGTGTTTCCCAAGGTGCCTCTCCGACGTTGCTTCGTGCTTACCTTGGCTGCACGCACGCAAGGTCTATGATCGCAGCATCCGTGGCAGCAACAACAACGAGAATGTCCACATCGACAAGGGCGAACGAATCAAAGTTATCTTCGGTGGCTTTGCCAACATGTTTGCACACACTCCTCTAGAGATGGTTGCAGCTCTGGGAATTGTGCGCTGGCTCGGCAAACATGCTCACGAGAGAAAATTCGACGTGCGCTGAAGCAGTTGGCGATCTTCCATTATTGGGTCGCGGGCACACTTTGGCTTCGAAACAAAGTGGAGTGCAGCGGCGGTGACAGTGTTCTTGCAATGCCTGCAGCAGTTCAAGGAGAGAACTGATGCCCGGATGAAATTATTGGCAAACTCCACTCCAATATTTTTTTACTCAGTAAAGCTGCCACGAGATGTTCAGAACCAAGGTTCGTTTGATTAAATCTGCAGTCAGAGTGTTCCGTAGTGTTCCCGTGCACCTTCGAGGCTGCTGTCGCTGTTTTTGGCTCCTCGCTTTTATCGAATTACCCTTCATATCGAATTTTTCTGCCGTCCTGTTTACTTCGGTATAACAAGGGATTACTGTAAATTGCAGATTTTCGCGACTTTGTAATATAGAGGTTTAACAGTAGTAAAGCCTAGTCCAAATAATTAAAGGAGAAAAAGCAAAGATGCCCGATGCCCATGACACAGCTTGCAACACTGTTTGTCACGCTTGTCGTCACCTGCTGAACAAGCAGCTTCCGCGACTCGCCTAGGGATGAACCTAGGCGACAAGTTTGATCAGCATTTTAACTTAGCTGAACTCTAATTTTACAGCGTGGTCTTCCAGGATGACACTAAAGAGTGTTGCATTTTGAATACCGAAATTCGGCCAAGTTGGCCTTTGGGCCTCCTGCTCGTGGATCTACAGTTACAGCCTGGTTTCAGGTGTGCTGGTTTCTGCTCGCTTTGACTCCCGGATTTCATAAAAGCACGTTCGTAAAAAAATTATAGGCAAGAAACTTAGGTAGCATCCCATTGGAAACTAGTATCCAAAAGAAAACAGTGAGAGTGCAGGCCAGATGGTGAAACCTTAGCACGACATTCAACAACCTATCCTAAATAACATGAAAGTTGATATATCTGTTTTCGTGCCACATGAACCATGATTTTTGTACTTTTTCTTGCATTGCTTTGTACGTGTAATTATTTTTTACATATCATTTGTTTGCTTCAACTGTTGAATTTCCCCCTCTTGTACGCCCTTCAAGGTACTTGTGAGGTATGAATAAATTAAATGAAATGAGACTGGAGTAAGGGAACCAAAAACATTTAAAAATGGAAGAGAAAAGGCAGACAAAGTCTGACAATGTTCCAAACTCAGCTAATACATTCAAGAAAAGATGGAAATTGCCTTTTCAGTTGAAAAGGAAATTTTCAGTTCATGGCATCACCATGAAATACCGAGCATGCGCCCACGTCACAATAAGTGCACACACGCTACTTCTCAAATGTTGGAAAAATAAGTCAAGAACCCATCGAGAACCCCTCAGGACTTCTGAAACCACCAAGCTAACCGAGATGCTCCCCTGCATCAGCTGCTCCTCCAAGCATGTCGCTGCGTAGCAGAAAGCTTGACAAATGCGCGTCGGTGCAAAGGGGTGAAGTTTGATGCATGTGCGCTGGTGTGAAGCGATAAGCCAGATGCGCGCGCACCAGTGCAAAGCAGTGAAGCCCGCAGCGTGGACACTGGTGCAAAGTGGTAAAGCCTACCTCGTCATGTGCCCCTGCTGCATTTTTCGCTCTCTGACCTAACAAATGCCCATTCGCCAGTTTTTCGACGTTACCTCAGAATTTCGGGTGGGCACTCGTCGTGCTGTGTTTGACGGTGGCGGCAGATATGAAAAAAAAAAAAGATGTACACAAACAAACAAAGGAAGAGGGGGGGGGGGGGGCACCGCTAATCAGGCTCCCGAAACGGTGCAATTTGGGGCTGAGTGGGGGCGTCAACCCACCTGAGGAGGTCCTCGTCGACGTGTGGCTGCAGGTGGATGGGGAAGTCCTGCTTGGGTCGAGAGTAGGCCACAGGGTCGTACTCGAGCCAGAGCACCTCCCAGGCGACGTACTTATCCGGCACGGGAAAGCGAAGCACCCGGGTCCCAGGGTACGGGCTGTGCCGGGACAGGGGATGCACGTCCTCCGCCGCCGCTCCTGGACGACACGCCGACACTCGGTGAGGGCAGGCTGCGCGTAACGCCTAGAGAACCGTGCCTACACTTTTAAGCTAGTTCCGTGTAGGTTAAATTCCAGTTAAATTGATGTTCTACATACTCTTTCTCGAACGAGTCAAACTTCAGCGGGGATCGAGGATTATATGTGAAATGCCAGTTTTCTTTGCATAATTTTAAATTTTTTTATCTGGAACATGTAGGTGCAGCATAGACTGTCGTTCCACTGGCATGCTATTCCACTTACCCTGTTCAACACAAATGCCAATCTGGTCCAGTTAAAACTTCCAGAAGGTGTATCTTTTACATTTATCTTTTATAATTTTCAAATATCTAAAATACTGATCTGTACAAACTAAGAAGTATTTACAATTATCTGAAACACTGCTCCGTATAAACTGCAAGGTATGTGGAGCACATATTCTCCTGGCTAAGCGAAACATTTTTTTTTTTTATTACCAGTTATAAATGAAATTTAAGTGAAGCTAGGTTATGAGTGTAGGAAGCGCTCCTTAAGTGACACATGGCCTGCTTAGGAAGCAGAGGGAGGTCAAAGGCCCCGCACCAAGCCCTCATTTGCCGAAAAGCAGTCATACTGTGCGTGTTGGCTGGAAATGGGTGTGGCAACTGCGGAACGGGCCTTATTATGAGTCCTGAAACTCATCCCCTGAGGGTACCCTGGAGAATGCCTCAGTTCCAAGAAACCAGTTAGAAGTTAATGATTTATGGGAGGTTCCCAAGGTGGGAAAGATTTATGCAAGAATAAACCGACTTTGACCTGAGAAGGAGAGTAACTTGTGCCTCGTGACAACTGTTTGTTTCACTTAATGTGCGAGCGAAGCTCAAAGCTACAAGTGTGAGCAGGTTGCCCTGAATTATGATCGCAGTGCACGAAGATATCTTTGGAAAGCGCACTAAAAGCCCAGAGCTTGACTCACACATAAAACCAAACAAAGTATAGTTGCAGCACCCTACCAACTAAGTAGCTAAGTTGGTGGAGTGCTCCACTAGTCTTGGAGAGGTCCCAGGAACGACGCCCGGAGCAGACGGACTTCTTCGAATGCACACTGGTTTCCTAGAGGGTGCAGGTAAGCTCTTAAGGGGGACACTACCTGGGAATGTCAACTTTTGAACCGCTCACTCAATCGGCGTGATATTTTCAGGTGGTGTTTGAAGCCATATAGAAGGAGGGCATGCAAAGCTTCAGCCCTGTGAACCAATTTTATACTCCCCAGAACGAAGTAAAGCATAGCTTTGAATGGAAACTGCTCAATAAATCTATCGTTGAGAAATGGTGTTGATAACCACATATTTTTCTGGTGGAATGCATACTGGAATACCTGTTGCTGGTTACTATGAAAAGAAATTTTAGAAAATATGCATTTTCAGGTAAAAAAATGCATGAAAAAAACTTTTTTTTTCACATTTTATATGTTTTGCAAATTACAATTTTTATAATAAAGGAACATGAAGATGCAAAATCTAAGTTCATAGTAACTGGCTCCATAAAATTTCGGCATATAAGCCGCAAATATTAAGTCTCTCGATAGTTTCATACTGAAACGATAGTTTTATTAAGGTGGGATTTATGCCAAAAAGTGGATTGGAGAAAAACGCATTCAAAGTGCTCGAACCTCTACCTTTTCTTTAGCATTGGTGGACTGAAAATAATTTATAAAAAATAACTATGCACTGTATACAAATGAAACTTTCTGGGAATACTCTCTAGATGTTGGCGGATGTAAATAGGGCATTTTTCAAAATCAACTTTTTTGCAGAATTTTTTTTTTTTTTGGTAGTGTTTTTTTAATTTTGTTTCACTTACGGTCTGGTTATAGCCAGAACTTTATACAGAGAAGTTCTGCTTAACCAGGAGGAACTGCGTGCCACATTACATTGTAGTTTATATGGGTGCTGTCGTCTCAATTCAGGCACGGTTTTGGGGTCGAATTTGTAATTTTAACCAAAAACATTTGTTCTGGAAGCATTCTTGAAATAAAAGACAATCTCAAATGGCAAGCTTGGCAGATTTTTTGTTTTAGATTTATTGACCACTGAAGTGGCCAAGGCGAAAACTGACGTTTCTGCCCGCCAATTGGGGATTGCATGTGTGACCGCTCACTATTTCCTCATTTCTCAAAAATAAAGCACTGACATTTTCGAAGCAGATTTTCATAGACTTAAAGAATTGAAAAAACCTTATATTTTAAAAATAATTTTTAAAAAAGATGTCAAACTATGTTCAGATGATTTTCAGGAAAGTTCGGCAAAATTTTATGCTGACCTATCTAAGATATTTCAATGACCTTCATCCCCAGAAAGCTCAAATCTAGATATTTTAAGTCACAAATTCAATAATCTAAGTACAAAATCAACTTTCTTACATATATAAAATATTTAATATACACAAAACAAGAAGGAGCCAGCTACCGTTGACCGTTGCCGCCGACCCGATCAGCATCGAATCCTCGCGCCTCTTGCGCTCGCGCTTATTGACCACTGGGTTCTTCGTCTTCTTTGCTGGTCGCTATAAGTGCCCCCCTCCTAGAGAAGTGGACAGCAGAGAGGCGAGTTCAGGTGACGCGTCGACAGCTAACTGTCTCGATGGCAGCTGCCAAGTGCGCAGGTTTGAGTCGGTCAACAGACACAGTGTCTGTTCGACCTTCTAAAAAAATGTTTAAAGTGCTTGATGGTTAGATATATTGCCAGAAGTTCACGGCCGAAGGTGCTGTGGAGCGGCATTCTGCAGGTTCCAATTGTTTTTGAGAAGAATGCAATCGGGTGCCAGACTGCTCCGATGTATTGCTGCAGAATTGCCCCCATCAGCAGTGTTGGAAGCGTCGACCACGGACGTTCTTAAGGGAAGATTTAGTCTGGGATGGAATAGAAGTGTGGCGCCGTGCTAAGTGCTTCTTTGGCGTGGTGAAATGCCGCTGTGGTTATGGTGGATGGCACACCAAATCTTGCACCTGCATCGGCTCACGGCAAACCCGGGCTACGGCAGGTGAGCGCATCGCCCGGTTTTCCGGCTGCAGCCGCCGCGGCGAAGGCTTCGGCCCCACCACTAGAAGCGGCAAGTGGTGTTGGGACAAATGCGGGCGTACTATTTTTTGTCTCAGATCGAGGCACGGACAACGCTTTCTAGTAGAGACCGGTGCTGAAATTAGTGTTTATGCCCCGCCCACGTCGCATGCACCCCGACCGCATGAAGGTTACAGTGAACAAGAATTCTGCACGATATGTTCTGTGAAAATGGGAATCGTACGTCCATTCGTCAAGTCCTTGGGCATCGCCCCTGGCATATGGTCCCAAAGAAGGAATCTCGGGAGACTGGCGACCTCGTGGTGATTATCGTGCCCTTAATAACTC
>JAZHYW010023665.1:0-28431 GCA_037355805.1 Ixodes ricinus
TAGACGTTTTTTTTGTTTCCTGTCATTCTCAGTCACCTGGGTTCCGTATCTGGTATGTGGGACGAAAAAATAATAAAACATTTCAACCTAGAATATCCGACAAAATATATGTGAGGCAAAACAAGAATGTGAGACGATCAGGCATTTTTCGTTAACACCTTCCAGCGGCGTGGAGGGATCAAACCGATGTTTTCCCGCATACCAGAAGTGACGACATTCAAGATGGCTGCGCCCTTGTGGAAAATATGTATACCAGGTTTAGAAGAATTGAGCGTCAACGTGCTGCGACAACGCCTATCACGTGACACGTACCGTTATAACTTTAAACGCTAGGGGTTTAGGGAACCGTATTTGCACGTCCGATACGGTATACGATGGGCTCTCCGATACGAAGTGCGCATATGCGAATCTTCTGTGGTCGCGCATGCGCAGTTCGTACCGGTGGGCGCGTCATACCGTATCAGATGTGCAAACACAATTCCCTAAAACTCTCTTATTATTAACAGCCTTTCACGGTCTCCCAAACCTGAGATCTGCCAAACCAGTGTCATTTGCTTATGGTAAGATGTCTGAATCTCCAACACATGTGGTCTTCAGACACGTTCCAATCATACATTCTCTAAAGTTTTTGAAAAAAGTTGTTCACATGCATCTGTCTAGCATCTTCAAACGAGTCATAGTTGAGAATCAGCATGGCTTTATGAGCGGCCGTTCCGTTGCAACTAACCTAGTCACTTTCCTGAGTGACGTGGCGCCAAGCATTTCCTGTCGAGAACAAACTGATACAGTCTATTTCGATTGCAGTAAGGCCTTTGATCGTGTTAGTCACGAAATCTTACTTCGTAAATTATCTTTTCATGGTTTAAGTGTCTGTTACTGTTCGTGGTTTTCTAGCTATCTTCGAGATAGACTAAACTGCGTTTCCACGGGGGAGCCAAGTCGAACTTTTTTTCGGTTCCCTCCGAGTGCCGCAGGGTTCAAATCTAGGTCCTTTGCTTTTTAATGTGTTTGTTAATGACATTCATGAGGTGATACAGCACTCCACCCTCTCCCAGTTCGCCGACGATATGAAGCTATATCGCCAAGTTCAATGTTTTCATGACTGCGCCTTGCTGCAAATCGACATCGATGCTATATGTACATGGTGTGTAGATAATCAGATTGACCTAAATCTTCGTAAAACGCAGGTCATTTCGTTCACACGCAAAACCATTCCTGTTCTTTTTGATTACTGTCTAAACAACGCTCTTATTAAACGTGTGTCGGTTGTGCGGGATCTTGGCGTTATGCTAGACGAAAAGCTGAACTTCAACAGTCATGTTGGAATGATCCTGTCACCTACTTTAGGTGTTGGGCATTGTTACTCGCCTTAGTTCTGTGTTCTCGCGATCCTTTATGTTTCTTTGTATTGTACAGAAGCCTTATTTTGCCCAAATTAGACTCTTGCTTCAGTTGTCTGGAACAACCTTAGTGCCACTGCTGCAGCGACGTTAGAGCGTGTCCAAAAACGATTTGCACGAACGTTTCACGCAAGACAAGACCTGTCCGAGCCCTACTCATATGTGAATGTGCTCAATCGCTTAGGATTGGTGGAGTTAAAAACAAGACGCGGCAGATGTGATCTCATATTTTGTTCAAGTGTTTGCATGGGTATTATGACCGTCCTTTCATTGTGTCCTGCATCAATCTAAATGTGCTCGTTAGACATTTTCGCAGCAACCGCACGTTTGCCGTTAATCCCATGCATTGTTTCTCTCCTGTAGTTCGCATATACAGAACTATTTTAATCATCTTGATACGCGCCTTGTTGACTTTTTTAATGACGACATCATATCATTCAAGATAAGCGTTGACAATCTGATATAGTGCGTTGTCGTCGGGTTGTGTTCTGTATTTGTTTTGTCGCTTTCACCTTTTTAATGTGACTTGGTGCTCTACCCTCCTAGGCTTCTGGCCGCTGGTAGGCACTGAAAATAACAAATAAATAAATAAATAAATAAATAAATAAATATGTATGAAGCGCTTCGAAGATGCTTTAGGCGTGCCCATATATAATTTTACATCCGGTCTGCAGTGGACACTGTGGTCTCTGTGTGATGTGCGAGAAGTTTGAGTGCGGCTTTGAACTGAGATGCTCTATCCTTCGGCAAAATGATATATAAAAAAGAACATGAGCAATGGCAACAAAAGCAATACGGCAGCGCAGCACAAACGTTAACGTGACGCGATTAAAGTGATTGCGGACGACATGTCTACAGCTTAACTATACCTTTCAGATACTTTCCTCCTAACGAGGTCTTGCTGTCTCACGCGAGCCCCAGTCCCGCGGTAGGTAATCACTCCAAAAAAGTAGGCCAGACGCGCGTCGCAATAACCGCGCGTTATAACGCAACCGACCCGCCTCGTTTAGATTTTGACAGCTCGCTACTGACCCATTACTACTTTTCTTCTATTATCCTCCCCTTCTTAAACCATGCGAGGTCGCGCTATGGAGCCACTCAAGGACGGCTATTAAAATCCAACCACATGGGACGTTTTCCATGCACTTTGCCCGCGTCAATGCCTCGTCGGCGCGCTTCGCTCCGTGCCAGCTAACTTGCGCCCGTAACTTCAAAAAAAAGTAATTAATTACAGTTAAGATTACTTGGAGTAAAAAGTAATTAATTACCATTACAAATTACTCTCCGTAAAAAGTAATATATTAATTACTTCGTTACTATGCTAGATTACTTTCCCTGTTACTCCAAAGAAACACAAAGGACGCACTTTATATAATTATATTGCGTGCTTGAAGGAGAAAATATTGGGCCTAATCAAAAATAAACCAAAATCAAAACACCTTCAGTACTATCTACGCATTATTTTAGGTTACTAATTTTAGGAGAAGGAATCTATGAAGTTTTAAAGTACTTAAGCAGGTGCTCCAAATAAACGAGTCTTGATCTGTCCAACCCGGACAGAACTACATCCCATGAACATGCTGCGAATCCACTGGGGCTTGGAGGCACGCACACCATCTGAATTAATCCGAGTTTGGCATCGGAGAGCTTCAAAACACGATTCGTCTGGAGATATGGTTTTGCTGTGTTTGCTGCATGTTACCTAAATAGGGGCGGGTTTACCTACTTAAACTGGCTGCTGTGAGACCGACATGCGGTACTTGCGTCTGGGTACATTTTAAAAACTCCTCGTTGATGAAGGTTGTTATCCGACCGAATGCCTCACTTGATCTTCTTTCTTGATCACCAAACTTATCAGAACCAAGACGTCACACAAAATATTTATGCACAATCTCTCAGCTGAACTGATTTTGACGTTTAGAAACTATTAAAAAAAAACACGATTTTCAGTGCACAGCACGCTTCCATGTCTTTCACGGGTTTACAGGCGGCTTCTGAACTCCAGTGTCCAAGTGAGTCACCGTTTATTCGTAAAAAAACTCGGGCTGTGTTCTCTTTCCCTGAAATTTCGGTCTAAGTTCCCGCAGGCGCAATCCGCTGACGAGAACCCTAGCATTCTCGTTTCTAAAAATATGAATTCAGCTTCAAAGTCCCAAGCCGTTTTGGCTGTTTTCTCCGGCCTGTTCATTGCCTGCTGTTGGAAGTTACTGTTAAAATGACAGCAGGGTTGAGGCTACATTTAGTTTTTCATTCCAATGAACTGCTGCCACTGCACCCTCATGTTTTTGCCCTACACATCCGCTAGTGCAAGTCAAGTGACAAAAGCCACATAGTTGGTTTGTCCAGCCAGTATTCAGCTTTACAGCGGGATGAGCAGGGTCAAGGCCTAATTAGAGCTTCCTCTCTGTTTGCGGGGTGAGCGTGTATAGGCAGAAACATCGACACGCAAAACACGATTTCGTGTGAAAAAAAAATAAAGATTTGTTTTAGGGGACAAGGCGCGGAGGGGTGGGGGGGGGGGGCGGGGAAGGAGGGTAGAGGAAAGGGGATGGAAGGAGGGAGTCGACATATCACCACGGTCACTGTTTCCACGGTCCCACTCGACACGAACACCACGCGCCGGTTTTATGGGCCATTCGTTTTTTGCTCTTTTGTACGCACGAAGCAGTTCGTTCGTTTTCCAAGAAGTCAAAGCCTGTTGCCTTTATGCAGAGAGTCGAATCCTCTCCGCCTGGCTGACCGTACGAACGAGTCCAGAAACGGGCTCTGGCTGGGCTCTCGTGCTTTTCGTGACTTTCTTTTTCTCACCAGCACTCTCTTCGCGGGCGAACCTTGTGTCACCATGCTAAAAGCGCGAAAGCCATTACATCGCTCTTCTTCCACTCTATTTCTCTCTTTGATGGAAAGGAAGAATTGTAACGAGCAATTTCAGTAATTCGTTACTGAAAATTAATGAAATTACATTACAATTTACATGTTCAAAAAGTAACAGAATAATTACTAATTTACAAGAAGAGTAATTAATTACAAGTAATCTCGTTACTTGTAACGGATTACTTCAAGTCCCGTGTCGATATCTCTACCGGCCAGATCTCGGAGTCCTCCCGCGCGTCGCATTGCTGCGAGTGACCTCTGGCGACGCGCGCGCTAACGCTGACGCGGGTGAAACGCGTGAAAAAAGAAAAAAAAGAACGCCTTATGTGGTTCATCTTTAAGGGTACCGGGACACTCTTTTGCCCTCGTTGTCTAAAGCCGCTTGTCAAACTACCACATCCGTCAAGAAACAGTCCGCAGACAATGCCTGAGGAATGCTTCTTCTTTGTATGGCAGTTCTGTCATCAGGTTGGCCATACAGCAACAAAAAAACTTCTCAAGACATGCTTGAAGCATATACATAGGTATGAAGCAAGCATGCTTGAGGCACGCCCGCATATCGTTCAGTTATCATGTCCGCGGTGAACACCGTGTCTTTTGTATGACGTGTGAGCAGTGGGACGACTGCTTTACGCCCTGACGGCGACCATTCGTCCGTGCGAATCACGGGATGTTTGCTTATGCCAAGGCACCCGTAGGTTCCTAGATCTTGTTAGAGTTCTGCAGTCTCTGGCGGCCTAAGTAACGCAGGGCGGGTCCCGGGCATCTCCTTATCGCTATGTAGCCCAGGAGAGTGCGGCATGGGCTTATGAGAACCTCGAAGCACGAATCATGAAGCAGGAAGCGTGGACCTAATGCAGGGCGCAAGTTTGTCTGCTTCTTGCACAGGGGTTGCGATGATGGTTAGAACGCCGAGCTCTTATTGGCTGATTGAAAAAAAAACTAGTGAGCAGACCTCGAGGCATCGAGCAGGCCACGGTCCCACTGAATGTGGCAGCTTAGGTACTTTTGGCAGGTCATTATCATCTCCTTTTAAATACTGTTTTGTGGGATTGATGTCATTCGAAAGGCAATGCAATCCTCTTTCATTTGATGTTATGTATTTATTGGTTTATACTGTTCATGCGCATTTGTAGCGTTGCGAATATGATGGCGCGGACCCTCACTTGTTCCGCTGGTTCATGTTTTATGAACGATTCATTAAAGATAACACGGTTCCAATAGAGTAGTTTTGTTAAGATGATGTCGGAGCAGAATGTAACGGTATACTTTTTTGGTATTTGCAATATTTTGTTTTTTCAGCTCTCCAAATATTGCTCTAAAATTGACATTTTTCAGCACAAATATGTTTTTAATGACAAGCGCTAGGGCAATTAAATTAGCTAAAGATGTAGTGAATAAAATTGGTAATATGCAAAAAATAAATTTAATGCTGTGTAAAATTTTTTTGTTTAGATATTCTATATCAAACGTAGCACTTTTTTGTGCTTCGAGTCATGGTAATTCAAATGCCGCTGAGTATAGAATTAAACTATGGTAAAATCTTTGATAACAGTTAGAACTACAATAGTTGCCCAAGAGATAAACGGTGGCTCATACATCCGTTTGCTGGGCCACTGCTACTTCAGCCAGCTGAGCACAGCTGGCAGCGGCGCGAGCAAGGCCACGAGGGGAACGTGATGGTGCTCGAGCCATCTCACCGTGAACCAATGTTTCGGCCACCCCACGGGTGCGTGTCGCCATCTATTGGTTGAACTAACGCCTTGTTCAAGATGGCTGCCATGGGACCGGAGCCTTAAGGATCGGTGGCCGAGTGGGCTAGCGCACATTAGCTCGGAGCACGTGGAGCGAAAGCTCGCGCTGCAGAACCCAGGGATCCTGGGTTTGAGCCCCACCCCTGCCCGTTTCGATTTGGACGAGCATCGTACCGGCGTGCGGTCGTGTATCACTACTGCGTGTTGCACGTTAAAGACCCCAGGGCCGGTTTGATCACCTTGCGGCGCGGCTGCGGCTGCGGCCAAGAGGGATTTTTATGTCACGTGACCAGCTCCATGGGGACAAGGAAGTACCTAGCGTCCTTGCCCTAATGGCAGAGAAGTCCGTGCCGCTTCGAGTACAAAAGTCTAATTTCGCTCGCAGAAACTGACTGCAGAGGCTTTCAACTGAAGTCCAATTAACCGCCCCATCATACTTTAGAAGCGGCAGGTAAAGTTACGGCCAGGGAAGGTAAATATAAGCCAAAATAAAGAAAAACTCACGCAAAACGAAAGCTGTGGTTGTGTATTTATATATCTGTGCCAGCGCCGGTCCGAACAGCGTCTGCAGCAGTCGAGCGGTTTGAGCGCCGGGACTTGCCGTCACGGCGTGAAAGTTCATGGTTCAAATCTCGGCGGAAACTTTTTTTTTTTATTCTGCGAGTGTGTTTTGTTTTTTAAGTGTGATCGTTTTTTACTAATCATCCACTAGGACTACTGCGCCTTACACGATTTTTACTGTTTGCCCCACTTGTTCGGCTGACAAACCGGGGAAAAAAAAGGTTACGGTAAGCCAAGTTAACGCGCTTCTACAATCGTTTCATAATGTTCATTAAAAGGAAACCAAGATCAAGCCAAGTTAACGCGCAAATACGAACGTTTCATAATGTTCATTAAAAGGACACCAATATTACAGCATCGTTATGACTTTCACACAAACGGGGCCGAAACAAGCATCCTTTCCCAGCAACTACTATTTTATGTGTTTTTAAATATACAACGCTCTTGCTACGACTCTTTTCAATAACAGGAGGCGCCTATTTAGTACTAATACACACTGCAGTCGTGTCAATTAAAAAAAAAGATTCTACGAAATAAACACACACGAAAAAAATAGCAGGCGTCGATGCATTGATTGAGCGAAATCCTACAGGCAAGGCAACAAGTCAAACGTCTGAGAAAGTCGTAACACCGAAATAAAAGATATTATACTTTTACTTGCATGGAATGTGATAAAAAGTTATATTTTTACTCTTTACATCTCGCTGTGGCAATCGTTTTGCAATATTAACACATTACGTGTTGAATTTTAGTATGGATAGCAGACGATCACAACCGAATGCAAATATGAGTCAGGCGTCGACATCGCAAACCATCTCTCGAACGCAAACACCTAAAATGACTTTGGATCAACAAATGGAATTAATTAGAGCAATTGGAGAACGAAATCAACCAATTCTAGAGAAATTCAGCAGCACAGTTACCTGGCGAACGAAGAGACAGGCATGGGAAGATATTGTCAACGACATAAGCTTTCCGCGGAGTGCACGGCAGCCGCAGGAGGCATGGCGGAAGTTGGTAAAGAAAGCCAGAGACATGTATGCGCTCTTCCGAGGTCAAGAACAACGAACTGGTGAGTCAGAAGTACCCGCCCAATAATTTTATAAAGCTCAGTACGGCCTTGTGTACATTCTTAGTGAGAATGCAGTCAAATACAAGCAGAAAAAAAGAGAGTTTCTGGCGCGATTTGAACCCGGGACTTTCACGCCGCGACGCCAAGTGCCGGCACTCTAACCTCTCGACCACAAGAGGAGGCTTTTTTTTTTTTCTTTTTGAAACATTTATTTACATCTATTTACACAATATCAACAGTGTTCAATTTTGTACAAATTATGTACAATATATACAGGTGACGTCTTTTGTCAATGACGCAAAAACTTTTAAGCAAACGATACGTAAATTAACTAACGTGGTAGGGCACCTGTGTGACCTTAGCAAAAGAGACCTCTTGCTATGGTAATATTTTCTCCACGAGTGGCTGCATGTTATATAATATCTGGCGACTGACTGAGGTTTTTAACTATTTCTTTCCATTCATCGTTCTCTTGGCATGCAAGTATGCTGTGGCCAACTTGAATTGCTATGTGTTTAAAATTAACCCAGGAGGGCTTTGCAGCTCCCGCTTCGGTATCTACTTTTCGTGTCTTCCATAAGCTATAAAGTCCTAGTACAACTAAAACATCTTGGATTGTATCCAGTTTTCCTTCAAAATGTAAGTACCGAAAATTTGTTTCAACCACTTCAAAGTCCTTTTTCAGTGTCCTTTTAAAAACGTCCCAAAAAAGACAGCGTCTACACATAAAATGAAAGCGTGCGTGAACGTTTCAGTCGTTTGGCAAAGTCGGCAATTGGTGGTTCCATATACTCCAATGCCGCGGGAGTCGAGCCACTCTTTTACTGGTATGGTACGTGAATGAAATCTGTAAAAGAAAGTCTTGCACTTGGGAGGAATTTGCATTTTCATGACTCTTTTTAGAACATCCGTTCTGCAATTCTGTGGAGGGTCATAAGGGTACAGGCGAAACACTGGGTCCGGAAACAGCGAAAGCAGGAGTTTCCTTACCAGTGATCTTTTTGAGCACGATGTCAAAAAGTTTAGATCAAACCTTGCTCTTAGGAAATCCAACGTGTCTGCTACTTCTTTATAATATCCTCGTAACGTTATTTTACTCGTGGTTAGTGAATCATCAGCTGGTGGTACCAAGTATTTTGCCAAAAAGAACTTTTGCACATCTCCAAGAAAGGATGCTGTTCCTGTCTAAAAAAATTCCATCTGGCAATTAGCTGTCTCACAAAGATGTGACCCAGACCAAGCCCCCCGTCTTGAATTTTCCGAAATAAGTTTGTTCTTCTCATTGGCTCATACGATGACCTCCAGATGAATGTCGCAAATATCCTGTTGAACACGTTAACTGTTACTCTGGAACAATGCATAACCTGCAGAAGGTATGTTAGTTTTGACAAAAAGTAAATGTTGCAAACGGCGACTCTACCAAAGGTTGATAGATATCTGAGGTTCCACATGCGTGCAGCTGATTTGACATTTTTTTCAACGTTGTCCCACATTGCCCTTGGATTGTCCACTGCCTTCAGTGGTACTCCCAACAATTGTGGTTTCTCGGTGGACCATTTTATGTTCACAAATAGCGGTGGAGTCGTTCCCCACTCGCCACACCACGAACCGCAACTTTTATCGTTGTTTACTTCCGCACCAGACACGGCACAAAATTGTGAAACGCGCGACATTGCGTTTTCTATGCTTGGCTTGTTGGAGCACACAAGCACAACGTCGTCGGCGTAGGCTAGAAGCTTGACTTCGCAGCTGTGGAGACTAAAGCCTTGAACTTTGTTGTCGTTCAGGATGCTTCTGCAGAGTGGTTCAAGGTAGAGATCGAAAAGAAGAGGTGACAAGGGGCATCCTTGTCTGACCGAACGTTGAACTTCTATTGATCGTGTAAGAGCTCCGTTGACTATTAATTTGGTTGAAATGTCTGTATAACAAAGTTTTATCCCACGCTCGATATTTTCTCCTACTTGTATGTGCCTCAGAAGAGAGAACAGAAAGGAGTGCTGAACTTTGTCGAAGGCCTTTGCAAGATCGAGTTGTAAAATTGCCGCGGCTTCATCTGTTTGTTGGCAAATTTCTATTATAGATCGAACTATGTGAAGGTTGGTTTGTATATTCCTTCCCTTGATGGAGCAAGTCTGGTGGTCACCAACAACCAAAGATATTACGCTTTGCAATCGACCTGCTAGCACGCGTGCAAAAATTTTGTAGTCGTTATTGACTAAACTTATTGGCCGATACCCTTCTACCCGCTGAAGCTTGTCTAAGTCCTTGGATTTAGGTATTAACACTGTGTGTGCCTTCCGAAATGATGGAGGTAGACATTCGTTGCAGTACGATTCCTTGAAAACATTTAAGAGTACAGGCGCAAGTCTCTTGCTCCATTTCTTGTAAAAACTGGCTGGTAAACCATCTGGACCTGGGGCCTTCCCGCTTTTCATCTCTTTTATATTTACTTCAACTTCGCTTACATCGATGGGGGTGTTTAGGTTTTCAGTCATCTCTTTTGGCAGTGTTGGTAGCCCAGATAATAAGGATTCCTGCATTTGCAGGGTTACGGTAAGTGGCTTGGAAGTAAATATATTTTCGTAGTAGGCTTCAAATGTTTCGCGAATTTCCTTTTCGTCAGTCAAAATCCGACCATTTCCTTGCAATGTGTCAATTCGTTTCTTTTTCACATATTCTCTCTCGGCATTAAGGTACCTCTTCGTGGGTTGCTCTCCTCTATGACTTGCAAGGTACGTGTTCTTACTGCGGCTCCTCCGTAGTGCAGTTTATCATGTTCTTCAATTTGTTTTCTAAGGTTCTTTATGTCATCTTTATATTTCCCCGGTTCCTGGCATTCAAGGCGATACAGGTAGAGAATGTCTTCATTAAGTCGCCTTTCTTCCATTTTTTGTCGGTATGCCACAATTGATGACAGTTCGATGCTCATCTTCCTTATTTCTTGTTTAAACTCTTCCCATTTCTGTCCCCACCCATGTTTGGTACATTCGATATTTTTAAGAGCTGATTCTACTCCCTTCTTAAATTCTTCGTTTTCAAGTAGGCTTTCATTCATCTTCCAAAGGGACCAGGCCTGTGAGTTCCTTGTTTTCTGAGATGTTTTCGTGCCTACTGTCACCTGAACCATACAATGATCAGAAAAGAAGGCAGGAATTACGTTGTAGCTACTCATTGCACCACAGACTGCTCCGGAAATGTAGATTCTATCCAATCGTGCATGAGACGACCCTTGGAAGTGAGTAAAGCAGATCGCTTGGTTTGATGTTGCTGATGAGTCTACCAAGTCGCAGTCTCGTACCAGTGATTTTAAAACTTCTGTGCTTGGATCTACATTGTTTGTTGATGGAACCCTATCCTTTTTGTTTAAAACGCAGTTGAAGTCTCCTAGTAGGATGACGTTAAATCTAGTGTCGGCGTAAATTCTAGCCTGACAGAAGAGGCTTTCCCTTTGCGCTACGTCGTTATACGCGTACACAATAATTATTCTCCAAGGCTGGTTTTGTAGGAGGACGTTTGCTACCATTAGGCGACCGCCGTCAGTCCCTTCGAGAACGCTACACATTTTGTAATTCATATGCTTCTTGAACAGAATTGCGCACCCTGCTGAGTAGTCGATTGCTGGACAGTGGACCACGTCGTAGGTGTTCATCCACAGGTTACATCCCGAAAATAAGGTATTCTGTTCTGACACTTTTGTTTCCTGCAGGGCTACAATGTCGCTGTCATGTTTCTGTAGAAACCGAAACAGTTGGTATTGTTTTTTTCTCGAATTTATCCCTCGCACATTTAAGGTGGAAATAGTGAAGGGACTTATCTGGGTGGAGGTGACGTGGTTCCTATTCATTTTGTGGGTCGGGTTCGAGGGCAGCCGGGAAAGATGGTTTCCGGTCTTTGAATTTTGGCTTTAGCCACTGCTCTTTAGGAACCAGCTGCTTCTGTGGGTCGGTGGAGGTTGTTGGAAATATTGTGACCTGAGATTCCTCCTTCGCAGACTCGGTGACGTCAACCTTGGGTTTCTTGATGTGTCGCCTATCTGTTCTGTCTTCATCCGCCAGCTGTTTGACTTGCGTCAGTTGCTTGCGCGGGTCCTTTTCCTTGTTGGTAGACATCTCTGGTTCGGCTCGTGGTGCCTCTTGTCCCAAGTTTTGTTCTACGCTGGTCTTTTGCTCCGCTAGCACGTCTTTGGTAGCGCTGTGAAAGTTGTCGTCTTCTGTGATAGCGTGGTCGACCGTCGCTTGCGAAGGTGTTAGCTCTTCGTTGCACATTTCCTCCACATCCATTAGATGCTCACTGTGGTCAGTCTCCGGTGATGCATTTCCTTGGAGCTTGGAGGCATATGTCACGACGCACTCTTCAGTTGTATGTCCATACCGCCAGCACTCATGGCACAGTGGAGTGCGGCACTGCCGGCGGATGTGCCCAATCGCTTTGCATCTCAGGCAGAGTGGTGGTCTTCCGGGTATTACAACGAGCACGTTCGACCCGTATACATTTAAGATGTGTGGGATCTTGTCTACCGTGAGATCCTGCCTTAGAGTGAGGGTTACATCTAATGTCGTTGATTCTAAGTCCTCAAGACCTGAAAATCTCCACTTTTCTCTCTTCATTTCCTTGACTTTTCCAAAGGGTTCTAGGACCTTTCTCACCTCCGAGTCCGGCATGGGAATAGGCACCCATAGGAGCTTGAGCTTGATTTCCTCTTTGCACGGGTCAATGATGATGCATTTCTTCCCTTTGATAACGAGCTCTTCCTGTGCCTTCAGCTTGTTCTTTGCAGCAGCGTTTCCGAAGGTGATCATCCAGACGTGGCTCATTTGATACTGGCCTAAGCCGACGACGTCCTTCCGGTCGACGATAGAAAATAGGGCTTCCTTGAAATCGCTGGCCTTGTATGGCCTTCCGGTGATGTCCGCATGAATAAATATTGAGTTCAGGACGAGAATACCTTGTGGTAGCCTTGGTAAAATAACTCGGTAGTCAGAAGATTCGAAAGTCTTCTTGGAAACCCGGCCATCAGATGCCGTCGAACCGCTCCCTCCGGAGCTCATCTCCCCACTCGTCGCGTCCGCCATCCTCTCGAGGCAGAGATTAGGCAAACAGGGTCACCCGGGGAAGCCCCGGGCCCCCGTTGTTTAATTAAATAGCAGGAAGGTAAGGAAATGGCTTCCACTCACGGTCGCTTCTTCTTCCTCCCCCCACAAGAGGAGGCGCGAGCCGCCGGCGCTGGCGAAGGTATATAAATATACTGCCACCGCTTTTATCTCGCGTGTTTTTTTCTTTATTTTGCCTCATATTTACCCTCCCTGGCCGTAACTTTACCTGCCGCTTCTCCAGTATAAAGGGCGGTCAATTGGACTCCAGTTGAAAGTCCCTGCAGACAGTTTCTGCGAGCGAAATTAGGCTTTTGTGCTTGAAGCGATACGGATTTCTCCGCCATTAGGCCGGGACGCTAGGTACTTCGTTGTCCCCATGAAGATGGTCACGTGACATAAAATCCCTCTTGGCCGCAGCCGCAGCCGCGGCCGCAAGGTGAGCAAACCGGCCCAGGCTGGCAGTTGTACTGCACCGGCTAAATTTCTCATAGAGCTGGGAGACTCGTCACCCGCTGAGGCAGACCAAGATCTAGGCTGTATAAACATACACCCAACCCAATTTATTTTAGCATTGGGGTCTACCCACTATCTTTTCAATCAGAGCCAATCAGAGCTCGGCATCGTTCTGACGTCACCGCGAACTCTTCCGCAAGACAGCAGACGACTTGCCAAATCGAAATACTTGAATTTGTTCCATAAACATATCAGAACTCCTATGGATTATATATGGTGCGTATAAGTTTATTGGATCCTATATGTTCTTGACGCTTTATTAAGCTATGTTTCAAATCTTACCCGAGTAACCTGTCCCCCTACGTCAGCGGGTAATAAATACCACGTGGCATCGCGAGTAAACATTCCTCGATTTCGGAACGGCCGGGATTATCACCTGGATACTATAAGCGGATTGGCTTCGCCTTGGGCTACGGCAAGAAGAAAACGTAGCAGCGATCTTGGAAAATAGCGGACGATCGCTTTTGAACATGCAGGAAGCACTCGAAGAGACGATAATGTTAACCGCTGTGAAGTTTTCCTTTGACAATGACGACGCGGTGTTTTCTAAGGTGGCTCCACCGGCTCCACTTCGTCACCTCCCTTTTTGGGCTGTATATTGAGATAAAAATTATTTATTCCTTTGACTTAGACATCATAACATTTTTTTTAATTATTAATCAGCGAGTTCACTGTAATTCTCCTGTGCCCTATGCGTACACGTTCCACGCATCGTAATTTGCATCGATTACTTTTTGCGGAAATTTAGAATCCGCTTCCACGCTGTGTAGCGGTACTCAACAGTCATATATGTAACTTAATTACCTTAGTTTTAACGCGAAAAAAAAGATCACAGAAAACTTTTAAGTCGAACGACATTTCTTGGGGTGGGATAAGGGGTGGGATTGTTGACTAATTATAAACATGAATTATTTAAAGCACTCACTGCCTTACAAGCGCCATTACGCACATTCGCGGGAAAAATGACTTCTACATCATTTACTGCTTTCGAACATCTTCAGCTTTGAACGTAAGAATACGGATTTCACTCCAACGCCGAAGACGACTATGCAAGCTCCTGTTTACGCTCGCACTTTAGCAAGAACAACAGGTATACCTTCCCGCGGAAGGTGCACGGTTTGGATGTAATACACAGTCCATTCGTCTGTTAAAAACTGCAAATCTCAATAACCACACATAAATGGCTGCATCTCGTTCCCTGCCATTTCTAACGTATGCCACCAAATCCAACGAAGCAGAGGAAATTCGACGGCTGTGAGCCATAGAGTTATTATAATAAGTGCTAGAGGCTCAGCTAATGCTAGTGTCTACGGGACTTCCGGTTGCAAATTGAAGCGAACAGTAACCAGTCTACTTTTCCAGTCTTCCTGTGTATTCCTATGAGAAAATGTGCGTAATATTTTTTTCTTTGCAAGGGAATAATAAAAATCAGCGTAGTTTCTTTACTCGTAACACGTACTAGTGTAGCTTTATTCACAATATAAGATTGTAATTTATTTAGTTGATACTTTTCTTTTTTATCACTGAGCGATGTATAAGTTAGCGAAAAATTGAGGCCCAGGTATATGTTGTACAGCATGATAGGTCAACAGAAGCTATCAATTCAAGCAAAAAGAACAATTGAAAAGTGCGTAGGGTTTATTCAACATGTAATAACATTCAGATGACGGAAACGCAGTTTGGTACTAATGCGCAGTTTGTTACTAATCCAGTACGTGTTCTTCGTTCCATAACGCCATGCTTCGTTCCTATTGTCTGTTTTGATTGTGGGATTTGGCATATATTAGCATCCTTTGGTGTCTTGTCCAGCTAATATACTCTGTGTGCTTCATAGCATTAACTATATGCATAAATTCGTGCCCTATAATAGCAGTCTGCAACGTCAACACGTATTATACATGTGTATTAGGCTATTTTAGCGCAGTGTTCGACGCCATGATTTCTAAAAAAACGGTCTAACTGACACAATTTTTGTACATCCGATTGTAAAACGTTCCAAACGTTTTATTCTGTTTAGAACACTAAGCAATATTTGCCATTATATTCGAGCGCGAAGAGAAAACGCATTTGCGTTTTCCCATAGGAATGCATTACCAGAAGTTAAATTTAGACTGGTTGTTTTCTGCTTCCAAATGCAGCATCACACTAGCGCCACCTGAACCTTTAGCGTTTATTGTAATAACTCTGCTCTGAGCGCAGAAAGCAGACGACGAGCACACGGCGAACAGATCACGTGACCTCTTTACTCCCGTTACCCACCGATCGGAGGAGGGTAGCGTGAGTAATTACTCCGGAGTAAACAACCCGCTTCTGAAACGCGAGTTCTGACGTCATCGAGTAAGCGCGAAGTAAGTTTTGAAGCGCCACGGTGCGAAACCTTTACTCCAGAGTCGGATTGAATAAATTTTGGAACACAGCCTTATATCCGTGCCATACGGGGAACTCGAATGCCATTTACAACGAATGACATTTGTGTGATCTGCGAATCAGCTCGCAATCTGTCGCGCGTGGAATGCGCCACGCCCGGAGTGTCGCGCGCTGATTGGCCGTCCGCTCAAATGTCATTCGTTGTAAATGGCATTTGAGTTGCCCGTGTGTCACGGGTATTAGTCACTCGTGTATTATATTTTTTCTCCACTAGAAATAGGTGCGCTATTGGCGACGGAGCTGGCTTTGAAATGAGAGTCATTTAAGCTTTAGGTTTTTACTTTGGTAACCCTGACGACGTTGTTTGTTTGTTTTTCCGTTTTTATTTCTGTGGAGGGCTGTTTTAGCGAGCAGAAATCAAAAAGGTGGCTTCTGCGCTTTACTTCAGATACGTTGGCAAAAGCCAATAATAACTGACAGCGGGTGAATGACGTCACTCTTATGCGCGACCTATTTTTAGTCACTGGAGGCTAAAAAACGCAGGGTTTGGATTCTTATGATCACCGCTACTGACGCTTTCAGTCGCACTTAGGCGTTTTTATCGGCTACCGTCGCAATCGCATTGGCAGCTGAGCCATTACAAAAATGCTCGAGGTTCTCATACGGCCTGAGTTGACAGCGACTATAGAATGACAACAGTTCGCGTCGTTCAATCTCAGAAGCCGTGTGTAAGACAAGGGAAACCGATGCTTAACGCGGCTCGTGAAAGTGCGAAGTAAACCGTGTTTCAATTTCTCAAACCAAAAACTAAGCATTGCCCATTAAAAAAAATAATTAAAAAAAATTACAACCCTCTTTTTTCACTCCAGTCTGAGCAAACCAATCAAACGAAAACCGCCAAAGCGCGTTCAAGTTTCCTGTGTTTTTTTTTTGTGTGTTTTTGTCTTTCTTTTATGTCTGTTTTTGTTTCATTCAGCTCACTTTCGGTTCTCGTTTGAGGAGCGGCCAAACTTTAGTGCCTACCAAAGTCTGAAACACGGCTGCTAACGCGATTGTGAAGGGGCTCCGATCAATAGAACGAAACTTCCCCTTCGCCAAACGCCTAGCTCAAAATAGAAATAAAGAAGCTGCAATCAAGACCAAAACATAAATGAGGCAGGGCCGATCACTCTACTCAAAGGGCGTCGATCTATACGCCCTCTTCGCCACTCTTTCTAATTTGAAAAACGTTAGAAATCCCATACTGAGTATCGTGTTGCCGTTCGCTTAGTTCGATCGCTTTCCGGCTCGAGCGAGCGAATCCTGCGAACCCTTTATGTCGCAATAGATGGACGCATACCTCGCTGGGTCATTGTATTCGAATAATGTATTCTTGGCTCGAAACTCGATCGTGAATTATTCAAGCTTGGCGGCGAGAGTTTGAAAATTTTGTGTGAGCCGCGTATGGCGTGCTATATTTGGAGGAGAAAAACACCAATAAGAACTGCTTCTGAGCACCGGTATTCACAGCCTCAATCAGGGCATCTTTATGAATCGTTAATTCGGGACTTTTTAGTATGAGTTGCACGTGAAAGCGGAATGAGCGAGCGCGTACACTTCACTCGAACGAATGTCCTTCCGAAGGAACGCTCGCGGAAGCACGTGCCCTACAAAAAGATATCAAACTAGCGACTCGAGAAAAAATGAGTGAATTCAAAATGTCTTTATTAAGTTGAAAGGAAAGGACTGGTGCAAACAAATCTGAGACTACTTTCAAGGGCAAGTTTAGACGCACTGGTTTGTATTTTAACGCTCAATTAGTTTTGTGTTTCTTTGCTGTTTTCCAGAAGTAGTGCATCCGGATTGGGCAGACTTCTTTGTGCACCGCCATTTGTCTGTTCACGGGGTACCCTCCTAGCCGGTACTCGCGCCACTATTTTACAGTTGCCCATTACCACGCGACAAACCGGAGTGCCTGTCTGGGACAGGCACTCTGGTTAACATTTGCGATGCTTTTGATACTCTCTTGCAGTGCCGTCCTTGTCTCGCGTCCTTCGAGGAACATTGCTGTGCACCCGATCAATCCTACCCGTTCCATTGTCCGCTCGCGGCATGCCGTCTTCCAGACAAAAGCGTTCGCCGCCGCTGTCTCGCATTAAAAGCAAACGAGCCAATTTGCACTCAGCCTAACCAAACCGTCGGCTCTCCAGACACTGACAGAAGGTTTGTCAAAGAGCTACATTGTTTCTGCGCGGTCTAGTTCGAGCGGCGAAGGCGCCGACTTTCTTTCGAAGCCTGCTCTCTGCAGCCCGCGCCGAATCCATGACCCTGCCGCGGCGCAGGCATCCGACCGTTGGAGCAAGGAGGACCACGTTCCGTCCACCCCTGAGCAAACGGTGCGGTGGAAGCTACGTCCTCGTCGGACCAGCCATGCGACTATCTTTCGACACGCGATCGCGCTCTTCCGCCCCATACCCCATGCTGAGGGCGGGGTCGGGGTGATAAAAGGATGGCGGTTGATTGGTCCGGCGCGAGCGTAGCTTCCACCTCACTGTCAGTTTAGCGGTGAAAGGAGTATAGGAAGCCAACACTTCCAGGAAGCCCTTACACGAGCTTACGAGACCGGAAGCATGCCGTCACTGAGCTGCCGAATCCGCTCGTATCCGGCGCCGCTGGATACACGCAATCTATCCAGTCGCAAAACGAAAAACGAGCAAATGAAAAAGCAGAAACAAACAAAACAGACCCGCTGCCGCAAGCAAAGCAACCGCCACGGGTTCGCGCGGGTCTTTACTTTAAGTCTCTGACTTTTGACGGGCTAACCCGAAGAACGAGGCTGGATTTTGTCGTCGTGGAATAACGATTCCTGAAATCAATATATTTCCGTGGAAAGATACCTCAATAACAGACAACGCCTTCGGAGGTTTGTCAACAGTGTTTTAGCGATGGTACGGGATGATGGCGTGTCCGGTAGCCGCACGAATAGATAACCCGAGCACACGCCGCTTGGCTCGATGACGAGGAGTGAGTGCAATCGATCACGGCTAGTGTCCTTCTTGCGAGCCATTGATTTCGCTATATTGATGCTACATTTAGAAGACAGATTCCTCGCGTCCGCCGAAGAGATCGCTTAAAAAGAGAGACAACTCAGCGGGAAATTATGTTCTCCTGAGATTGTGCGCTGCTATTTTGTTTCAGAAATACGAATGGGCTGACTACTCGGTACATCATTAATTAAAGAAAAAGCGGCGCAAACAAAAAAAAAAGCAGAAGAGAAGAACAGTGTAAGGGAATGTTTTCTAATGTACCTGATCGGAGCAGACAGCATGCAGCCTGCATCAAAGCGCGCATCTTGAACTCGTGCTTCAGACTCGAGGATTTTTGGTAATCTGAAATAACGGAGCAAGCAAAAATATACACAGATCGTGAGAGAGCCACCATACCCGCTCCCACCTCCGCTGACGGTCCGTTGGAAGCTGCATGCTCGTTGGACCGGTCACACGTCTATCTTCCGCCACGTGATGACGCTCTCGCCCATAGCCACGCCGAAAGGGCGGGGTCAGGTTATGATTGGGAAGGAGGCTGATTGGTTCTGGCGAGCCCGTAGTTCCCAGCGCACTGTCAGCTTAGAGGTGGACGCGGTATGGCGCGAGTAGACACCACCTAAATGGCCGTAGCGCCGAATCTTCGATGTCACCTAAAGAAGGCCAACGCGGGCCGCAGATGGTATAGTACAAGGGTGATCAATAAGTTTTGTCTTCTGGGCTGTAACTTTTTTCTATTCAATGATGGAGTTGGAAGATGTTACATTGGAATGAAAGTTTGGAATCTCCTTTTTCAAGGAGCCCATAACTTTTCAATATAGTCCCCACCGGTGTCGATGCACTTCCGCTACCTGTGCACTACTCACCGCATGCCGTCGTAGATGATTGAGGGCGGCTGTTGCCAAGACCAACGCCGCGGTGAAGGAGCTGCAGTTGCAAGAGGTTTTGCCTCACTCACCCCAGAGCCCGGACCTCGCGCCACCTGACTTTTGGCTGCTTTTTAAGATAAAGGATCATCTAAAGCAGGGGTGCACAACCTAAAAATGACGCGGGCCAAAAATTGTTTCTTGGAAACTGCGCGGGCCGCACCTAGTGTGACACGTTACACCTTTTTGCTGCAGACAGGTTTTCAATATCCGGCATCATCGCACTGGTGGCCGTCTTCAGCACATCTCGCAGCGTCATGTCCGTCATAGAAGATCGAAGACGGTTCTTGTTGAGGGTCATCAGTGAAAACGTCTGCTCACAGACATACATGCTCCCAAAAAGTGATGCAAGCTTCAATGCGTGGTCCACAAGGTTTCCGTACTTGCTCCTGTCAAGGATTCTGTAGAGTCAAGCAGCTGAGACTCACGATGCATACTCTTCAGTTCTGGCGAGCACTGGAGGTCGATGAGTTCTAGCTGCAGCGTCGGACCTGTGTCTTCCGGTGCGACAAAAAACGGATCGCGGAACAAATCGTAGTTACTCTTCTCACTTTCGAATGCCTTGAATCTTTACTGGAACTCGAGAGCAGGTACTCAACCTGTGGAGCGTACGTCGCAGCTACCGTCTTCCGATTTTTGCCGGTGGGGAAGAGCTTCTGGCAGGTTGGAAAGTGAACTATGCTTTGTGGGAATAAAAAATGAGGAGGATTACGCACCTTACGTCTGGCGAACATTCCGGTACTCAAAGGGGAATCCGATGCCCGTCCCACCGCGCGGCCGACAGCTACTACCAGCGAGGGCGGTCGCCGCGCCGGGTTCAGCCAACGCCATGCCAACAACGATGATCCCGGTATCCAACAGCGTTTATTGAGTACCAGGGGTCCCCAACAAGACACTGCGGTCAAGCGAGCCGTGGGCACAGGGTGTGCCCGCAGCGCCCGCCGACCTGAGAGCCAAAGGGGTAATTGCGAGCGGAGTCATCGCCGGTCGGACGAGCTCACGCCGCTACCCGTCGTCGCAGGAGTTCGGGGCCAGGGCTCTCGGCAGACGGACGTCCACAGGTAGTGGGGACGCCGACTGTCAGAGCCAGGGGAATCACTAGCGTGGAGTCATCGCCGGTCGGACGAGCTCGCGCCGCGACTCGACCCGCTGCCCGGAGTCCAATCCAGGACTCTCCGACCGCACGGCTCGTCCACCCGGAGGGCAGGCCCGACTCTCCGCCGGTCGGTCGACTCCGAAAACGGAGACGCGCGGGGGCGCGGAGGAGTGCGAGAGAGTAGGCCAGCATGGTGGACGTAGTCTACCCAACACGATACGGAGCGACCAGGCTCGAAGCCAGACAACTCCGGCCGGAACGTCCGCGGCGTATGCCTTCGGGGGAGGGCCAGCCAGTGGCCCTCACTAATCCCCCCCTCCCAAAACATTTGGCACCCCTAAAGAGAAAGGGGCGCTGGCTCTCAAACCCCCAAAATACAAGACCTGCGCGCCGACAACACGGGTGTCATCGCGCTTACAAATAAAGAGATCTTGAGTCAGGGACCCCGGCAGCCCCGGAGCAGCCGCCGTAAATGTTCAACGTACTAGAGTTCATGATGCACTGGTGGGGCGATGCACTCCGTTGCCATCGAACGGAGCCAAGAAAAGTTCCTCGATGTCGGACGAATGAAGCGGTCCGACGCGAAGTTCGTCCGCAACACAGATGAACCACTCACTGGGAACGCTGCTCGGGATCACGCTGCTACGTCGCTCCCGACCCGTTCGTTGTGGGCCGACCTCTGTCGAAGCGGTCGCTGGTGACGCGCGTAGAAGACCGCCCATGGGTGCAGGTGACCGATGGCAAGGGAACGCCGGCCACCGGAGTCGAAGGCGCAACTCGGGGTCGGCATCAGGTGACGTCCGTGAACAGCCCCGCATCAGGAAGCCTGGTTCAGCTGGGCGCCTCGGCGAGTTCCGACGACAGAAGGGACGACAGCGGCCATCTTGCCTCGGCCGGAAGTCAGCCTTCCCCGTCCGCTGCTCCTGGCCGCCGTCGGGTGCGCAAACTCCCGGCAGCGTCAGCGATGACGCACATCCGGCAGGTCCCGCCCAGCCGCTCGGCGTGTCCCCGCCGTCGCACGTAGAGGGGGATGGCAGGGAAGATGGGAGCAGGAGCGTCTTCTGAATGACGGAAAGAAGAGCCCACGCAGCACCCCGCGAAGATGTCTCTTGCCCTCTCCAGACCCGCGGTGTGTAGCAAGGTCGAAAGGAGGGATCGTTTAGGATCATTGTTCTTGGGCGACACACTGCCACCGAGGGGAAGCAGTGGTCCCCGACAACAGGTTTTGGCCGGGTCCTCATTGTATCTGGACTCCGGCTGCCTGCGTGCAGTGCACATTAGCCGGCCTACCGAAGGGTGGGAGGCTCAGGGGATTGTAAGTACGAGGCCGCGCGGTGCCTTTACTAACAGAATTAGGTTGCACCCTGCGTGCCGCAAACCGAAGTCTCGCCGGGAACGAGAGCCGGCGACTCTCCGCCGCCATGACGGTGGCTGCGCCAGGAGCCGGGCCGGGGACTGCGAAAACAACTAACTCCGTAGAGTCTCCCGAGCCGCACGCATCCCTGGCGAAGGCGCACGGAACGAGAGTGGCTGGAAGCAGCCGCCACGTCTCTGGTGCGTCGTGCCACTCTTATCACACAAATGCGTTACTCTCCAGGAAATCGGCGAACGCTCAAAGGTGTCAGCAAGCAATCTGTCCAGAAAAGCCCTCGCCAACTTTATTACAAGTGGCGTACAGCGCGCGCCCCAGTATGAAAACTGCTTCCGGACGCCGGCAGATGCGTGACGGCTCCCGGAGCGTCGGTGGCATTGAGCTACTTGGCGACGTTAGCAGACGCACCGCCCGACTCTCCCGGAGGTCGACAACGGTGTCAAAGAAACGCGCATATTCGAAAACCAGATTGTCTGACGCAAGCGCACCGCCTGCTGGCAACCTTCGTCGCGGAGCCCACAAGGTCAACGCAACGCGATTTCCGTGCTTTGAAAGGCTCTGGGGACGCCGCCAGGGCGGCGACCCTCGAACTGGGTGAAGTTTAGCGGGTCTGCAACTGTCGAACAGTGGGGTAAACTGTTTGCCGCGACGCCCATAACCAGAGGCGATAGGTACGATAAAACGTCTCCTGCAGCAAGACACGAAAAGCAAATGAATAAGTGCTGTGACTCGCGGGTTCGACTGGCTCTGGACGGTGGTTCCAAATCCAGGCACCGATGGGATTGCATCGCGGCGACTCCACAAAGGCCGGCCTCCCAAAGAGGAAACTCCGTCATCTTGGCATGTGGCGCGGCGGGCAGTGCCGGCAATAGGTGTCGTGGCTCACGTTAGGCATGGTACGAAATAAAAAAGGAGGGAGGATTACGCACCTTTACCGTCGCACGACCATTCGGTACTCAAAGAGAATCCGATACCTGTCCACCGCGCTGCCGACCAGCTACTACCAGCGAGGGCGGTCGCCGCGCCGAGTTCAGCCAACGCAACCTTAACAACGATGATCCCGGTATCAACAGCGTTGTGGTGCAAAATTCTGGCAAAACACTGCGGTCAGCCGAGCCGTGGGCGCAGGGTGTGCCGCGGCGCCGCCGACCTGAGAGCCGAGGGTAATTGAGAGTTTTCGTAGACCGCGTTGTCCCCTCCACTAAACCCTCCGCAGCTTGAAAGCCGCTACACCGCGCCTGCGCCGCCAATAGCCTTGGCTGCCAAAGCCCGGATCTCGTAGCGGGTTGCAGGAAACGTTGCAGGACAGCGGAGGCGATCTGCAAAAACTCCCCTATTGCGAGCAGGTCATCGCCGGTCGGGCGAGCTCACACTGCTACCCGTCGTCACGCGGGAGTTCCGGGGCCAGGGCTCTCGGCAGACGGACGTCCACCAGGTAGTGGGGACGCGACTGCTCGACCGGGGAGATCACTAGCGTAGGTCACCGCCGGTCGGACGAGCTCGCGCACTCGACCCGCACTTACGGGTCCAATCGGGACTCTCCGACCGCACGTACCGTCCTCGAGGGCAAGCCGGCGCTCTCCCCCAGTCGGTCGACTCCGAAAACCAGGAACGCGCGGGGGCGCAGGGGGGTGCAGAGGTAGGCCAGCATGGTGACGTAGTCTCTCCAACACGATACGGAACGACAGGCTCGAAGCAGACAACTCCAGCCGGAGACATCCGCCGCGTATACCTTCTCGGGGAGGAGCCAGTGGCTCACACAACTTCCGCCTGACTGCAATTTGAAGAGGTGCAGCTTTCCTTGGAACGAATCGCGCTCAACATGTCCGAAATGAGATGGTCTTTTCCTTGGAGGAAGCTCTGTTAAGCGTGTTCAGATGGCTTGAAATATCGGTGAGGGAATACCAGATCCCGCGAACATTGTTCTTCCTCGGCTGTTATGTGTTTCCACTTCCTCTTGCAAGCGATGATGCTCGGCGGCCAGCGCGACGAAGCGACTCAGAACATTCCTCGGTTTAATGGCGAACTTCAGTGTGGGATATCCATGTGCTGCTCGTTTCTTTCAGGTACTCTTGAAATTTCCTGTGCTTCAATCCCCGAGCATGTAAAGTTGACAACCGAGTACGACCTTCATCACATGGTCAACTTCATCACTTTGGCTGAAGGTGCTTCCTGATGGCTTACAGTGATATTCTTCAGTTCTACATCACTGAACTTGTGAAAGTGAGCGACAAACTCCCTTTCCCATCATGGCAAGGCTCCATCAGATTGCAGACATATGCAATTTTTCCCATGATAGCTTGAGCTTCTCGATGTCGTCGCAGCCTCCTTGCTGATCTCTTCGTAGTCCGTCCTGCATTGAGCAAGGTCTGCCAACTCCTGAGTCATGAAGTTTTCATTCACCACAGGTGAAAAAAGCGACACGCATATCTTTGATGTCTGTGCTCTCATCCGAAGCGAGAGGTAGCCAGACAAAATGACCACAACCCCTCTCTGACTGTTTTGATAGGTCGTCGGCAATATCGTACGCACGTCGTTGTCTCGCCATTCTTGATAAACTCAGGTGGAAACCAGCTTGTCCGGGCTTTATCTCCTCTGAAAACAATCATAAGACATTCATTGATGAAGTCTTCATCAGTAAACGAACGACCTGAGCAGGCGATCTGTCGGATATCTGAAGAAGACGCCCGCGTGGCTGCTTCAGATGTGTTTTTTGCTTTCGTAAAAATACTTTGCTCCTTGACAAATTCGGCTGAATCCTCGGACTTTGTTTTTCTCTCGAATCGAAAGAGCCTTTGAAGTCGCGGGCATGTTTGGTCTCGTAGTGGCGTCGAACGTTGTATTCTTCCAAAGATACGCGAGAGGTTTTCGACACCTAGGAACATAAGCACTTTGATGCGTTCTCCAGTGAAAAAATACCTCCGTATCACTCTGGTTGAATTTCCGACCCTCTGGTCGATTTTCGTCCAAATTTTCTCCTCTTTGAAAGTGCCTCATACTAAGCGCGGCACTACTATAGGTTTTCTCTATCTGCAACAAGCTGTCGCAGTCATGTCTCCAACAGGGGAGGGGCTGGCCTCCGTGGAGAAGGAGAAAACGGGATGAAGAAGAACATAACAAGGATAGGGGAGGGGACTCTTTAGGGGTCATAACTTTCTTCGCACTGGATGGCTCTACAGGCTTTTTATTGTTGTTTTCTATTAGTTAGTGAAAGAATATTTAAACTGAGGGATGCAGGTTCCCCGGAAAAAGGGACTCTGACAAGAAATGAGTTAACGAGGTTGAATACTTGCCAAGTCAGCGACGCAGTACGTTGAATAACTGTTAGGCGGTTTCTGCGCTCAACTGGGCCATGAGCCGCAGGCGCCACTAAAGATGCCTGACGCCTGTACGCGACCTGCCGAGCCGTATATTTAATGCGCCTGATCTAAGTGCGCGACTTGGGTCCGTCGACAGGGTTATGATGCAGTGCGCAGTTGGTGTCGTCAACAGCCGACATCAATCTTCTGGCAACGTAGGTGGTGCACCAGTAGCGAGTGCATCGCCGCCGGTGGAACATATTGAAACATGGTAATCTGGGAAAAAAGAATTCCAAACTTTGATTCAAATGTAACATACCAATTCCATCATTGAATAAAAACTTACAATAGAAACTTGGCTTTGTTAGTCATATGTATATCCAAGCTGTGTCGCGATGGCTTTTTTATTTTTTTGTTAACATAAAAAATTTGGTATTGCAGCTATCTACAAGGTGATGCTGGGTAACGCTCGCCAGAAAACAAATGTTGAGACGGTAGGCGAAGTACTGACGGCATGGAATATGTGTCTCGTTATCTACCTCTGTTTTATTGCGTCGAGTTTTGCTGGTAATTGTTGCTCTAATAAAATCTGGAAAAAGTGAAGTGCATAGCGCAATGTTGGCCACCCTAATAAGAAAAAGCCATTTGTATGAAATTTATTTTATTAAATATTTTGCGGTCGCACATTATATAAGAACTATATAAGATATATAAAAACCACAAAAACTTACAAGGAACGTCTCACACGTTCTTGTTATTAGTTGTATAATGATTGTAAATATCTTATATAAATGTTATATAGTTCTGATATGGTTCTTATGTCTTCTTATGTACTTCATAGGAATTCATATTTTATTGGACGCAGAAAGTGTTCAAACAAGAAGCTCCACGATTTTCGCTCCTTCTAGAACCAAACGCATTAGGCAATTGCTTCAATTTCATCTCGAACCAAGACGTCATCTATAATCAACAATTTCTGCTCGCTTTGATAGTCCGCCAACCGCAGTGGAGAACCTCTTCTGGTGGCAAAAGCGTTTGACGCCTGGTACTGCAAGATAGACGCCATAGCGATACCCTAAGCCCCAATAGCCAACAGGAGGATGGACGCCCACTGGTTTCACCCTCCTCGGTTAGCATAGAAAACAAAGTGGAACGGTATCAGACGAGGAACATCCCATCCGAAACGAGTCCGTACCGCCGATGCAGAGGGGGACCAAAGGCGAGGATAACACCTCGTTGTATTCATTGAGGGACACAACGATGAGACAATTAATGACGTGCTGTACTGTCGTGACATACAAAACCGGGCAACAGGAATTCCATGGATGTAAGCCCTTTAAACACGTCCTTTATTAGCATTAACCGCGCCAATGAGATCATAGCGGTCTTTGAAAAATTGTCGCACAAGATCAACAAGAAGGCCATCTCTCTGTAAATGTTTCATCCTGAGCTCGCCGACAAGCTTCTCGCAGTCCTCTCTCGGAAGATCAGGTAGTGCTCATATTCCAGGGCATATTCCAGGAACGCAGGAAAAATTAAACATGTACCCTTGAATACAGCAACGACGAGCTCTTGGAGTATTTAAAAGACTTTCGAGAGTCATGTCGGTTCAACGTCAAACAGGCCTACCGACGCCTGAACGTGAGTTGTGAACAACACCAGTCAACGACAGTCGTCATCACTTTTCGGACAGACCGGGCATGCCTCAGCGCATCATCGGATTCGCCCACCCGTTGAAGAATGCTGGACAGGCAGTTCAGTGGCTGGTGCCAAAGGTATGGACATCTCGCCAGGAACTGCGAAGAGAGCGTCGTTGCAAGGTGTGCAGGACACACAACCACAATGGTGGCTCGCGAAAGAACGTGCGCCAACTGCGGCAACAACAACACATCCCGCATATTCGGGATGTCACGAAAAAAGGCCGCGACACTACAAAACGGTTTCTATCATTAACGGAAGGCGAACAAAGGCGCCGAGCTCCGTCACCAAATCACAAGTTCTTCATGCGCCAACCACGACCAGAGCGTCCCAACTGAACACCTACAAAAAACATAGTGAGGATCCTGAAGCGTCACAAAGTTCAAAAAGGTCGAAAGCCACAGAGATGACTGTGGGCGTCCGGGGTGGTCACGACAACACCATACCAGCACCTCGTCGATCTCTGAATATCAGCGCCTCGCTGGGTTTCTGTGCCTACCCAATGTCAAGCGGTCACGACATCCTGAAAACAAAAAGATCTTTGGTGTCTGCCCTTATTGTTGTTAAAGAAGCCTGTCGTGAAACCTGAAGACGACAACATTCCAGAAGTAGAGGCTCTTAACGCCTATGGAATAATAATTCGTGGCGATCGCCGCTATCCTGGATGGCGTACGTCAGTACAATAAAGATGAACATTATGAAAGCCTCTATCATACTGACCATTACAAAGTTCGCGATCACGACTTCCCACAGTTTCAGACTGTTTATCAATATGGCTTCATCATTGTAATCTGTAGTCAAACACCTAAAGACATTCAATTGTCACGGTACGAAATTTGATTCATGCACTAATGATGCAATTCGCGTGACAATATTCATTCAAGAGATCTTACATATACCGCACATCATTTCAACCCTCCAACTATGTTTGCGCCACGATTTCAAATGAAGTGATTCCACAATAATCGCAACATATATACCACCAAAGTCCTATTTGACAGGCATTTAGGTCTTATAATGCAATGCCTGCCATATTCTAACAGGTGATTTAATACCCATCATCAATATGGGGGAGCATTCGGACAAAGCTGTGGGAAGCACTTGACAGGAGTGTGCGACGTTCATATCTGTTAATGACGGAGACGACGTATTTCTACGGAGACGGAAGGCAGCAGCTGCCTCGACTTAAAATTTGTTTCGTAGCACTAACCTCACCAAACAACATGGTTTGCAGACATTTGAAACTCGTGGTAGTGACACCACGTACAACAATTAATGGGTTCACTGTGTCGAAAAACGAAGCTTACCAACGAACAACTGGCATATGTTCGAAGAAGCAATATGAATGCAAAAACATTGCTGAACTATCTCACTTTGAAAAGG
>JAZHYW010023666.1:0-73490 GCA_037355805.1 Ixodes ricinus
GGGGGATGGGGGGGGGGGGGGAAGAAAGGAGTTGGCGGTTGCCGTTTTTTTGTTTTTTTTTGTTCAGACATCTCTTCAAAATATTGCGTGAAGTTAAGCAGATAGTCCTCGTTATCCACAAATTGTTGATTTTGTTGGCGTGTGGCATTGCCGTTGGGATCCGTTCGGAGGTAACGGAGAGCTCTGGGACCTCCTGTCGACTGGGACTGAAAACGCTCCACGCGAGCCGCCATCGATGTAGTACGGAGGAGCTCCATGTGCTGAGCTCGAAGAAAATCTATGTCAGGTACGCTGAGTGTGGTGTGGGTTGGGCAACGCGTTAGTATACGAATTTTCGTTTAGCTACGCTGTTAATCAGTTCTAATTAATAAGTTTTCCGATAATTAGATTCCTGAAAACAAATGTATCAAAGTCTTTAATATATATTTTATATAAATTTTTTTGCTGTTTGAACACTGCGAAAGTGGAGTATTTTAGATTAGGGTTTCGGTGACATTGTATGTTAATGAATCTGATCTCAATGATGTCGATAGGAATGGTTTTCATTTGAAAATCTTTATGACGTTGATGTTATTCATTGTGGTTTCGATGCTTAGCAATCGTCAATTTAAATATTTGTGTATATATGTTTTTTGTAAGCGCACGCTGGTCCTCCACACTGTCGGCTGCTTTAAGAAGGCGCTGATGGCCTTGCCAGAAGACTTCTTGTCTCCCTTTTCCGCAGCCCCCCAGACACATGTATGTCTGTAAATAAAGATTATTATGTTGGTGCTGTCCCCATGGGACCAGTTCTCCATTTGCCCACTAAGGGCGCGACGGTTGAATCCTCCCCGATACCCGTGAGGCTTCTAAAAATAAAATAAAATTGATTCCAGTGTTGTTGTAGTTTTTGACGTCCAACGTTCTTTCACTAGGTTTTCGTCGTTTCGTGAGCCATGGATAAAAGCGTGGCTGCGAGGTTCGACACTGATTGGTTGATGGGTGGGAGAGGAGGTGTGAGATGCTCGTCGCTGATTGCCGACGACCCGACTCGAGATTCTGCAAGGCAGAAGATCCTCCTCGCCATGGGGGAGGAGGAAATAGGCAACGGTGGACAGGGTAGAAGGGAGGAGAGGAGGAAGCGAGGGAAAAGTGGAAAGAGCGATATGGTCAAAGGCCTTTAAAGGGGATGTCATGTTACCTGAGGGGTAGGCGAGGAGGAGTGATGTAGAGCGAGGAGCTCGACCAAATGTGTGCATTGAGAGAGAGGAGCTGGAGAGTATGGAAGGCACTGGAAGATCGCCAGATGTATCAGCTCGATTACGCTAGTATCGCTTCATTCTAGGAACAACTATCAAGTGTACACATGGTACACGTTAACCTATCTGATGATGAGTGCCGTTACCGTAGGTGTCTGGCGTCTGGAAACTCAGTCTGTCGCTAAGCGTTTGTGTTGCTAGAACGTTTCTCGAATGTAAAACAATTGCCGTACTTTCCTTTTTTTTTTTTTTTCAAGGTTTAACGAGATTTGCTACGAACACCCGTTACCCTCGAGGCATCGATTACGAAACTATCGAAGAAAGTGTACCATCTCGCTCCGCACGTCGCTAAATCGCGTCGCACTGCACGTGGCTTCGTAGGGCACAGGTATCGCCTTCCACTAGAATGCATCAATGTTGGCGGATAACTTTCCGCCTGAGAAACTTTTTGCGCGCCTGCTTGGCACCGAAAAGCTCTGCTACAGATCGCGCGTGTGGCCTCGGATTCCAGGAAATAATCGTCCGGAGTGACAATGACCGTCGTCGTCGAAGTCGGCATTATGAATCGGTGACTGGCCTGCTCTTCGGATGGCGAATTAGTGTTAGCGCTAATGAGGGAAGGCTTTGACAGGGCGATGGATGGTGAGCAGGTGCTTTGCGATCGTTGGTGACGGCAATGGTGGGCTAAATTTCGCTTTAATTGCACGTAACAAGTGTAAATGTAACGCTTCGTGAAAAAACAAAAATTATGTTGTTGTTTTTTTTAGTGCGTGGGTTGTCTCTTTCCATATGGGTCGGGATGTCTGACAAGTTTTGCATGGGAATGTTCGTCTTGTGCTCTTTAGTACTCGAATGAAAAAGACAGCCATTTCAAGAAGCTACGTTTTCGTACATGCTTTTGGTAGCGCTGCACACTACTAGAGAGATTGGCTTTGCGCGAACTTCTTGGTTTCCAAAAAAACGAAAAACATGATTGCATTGGATTGGAATTTGGCGGCTTAACCTCTTGTATCGCACGATGATAAGGAAGTTTTATGATGATGATGATGGCGATGGCTAAGCAGCGTCACATGAGAGATGACGAAAGCAAAGAGACAAATTGATGAAAAACAAAGAGAAAGTTCAACCGATAATTCGTCTGAGAAATACACTTTATCCCGGTCACTCGTTCTCGGTATACGTAGCTGATATAAACACAGACACCGGTCCTGCCAAGGCACGTTTCTCCTCATGATATATTGTCAGATTCAAGCGATCAACGGGCATCTGCTCAAAAGGATCCACTTTCACGTGGTTTCGTTCAGCGCCGCTTGCCCCTTTGGGTTAGTCAGCTCGCAGATAAGGACTGCGCAGTCCCGCTCGCGCAAACATGGACACCGATAAAAGCCGATAACCACCGCGATCTGAAAACCTTAAACAGAAAAAGGGCCACCGGACTTTTTCCGAGAAACAACGACGGTGCAGACTAGAGCCACTAACTAAGCTACGCTTCACTCGCCAGTCATTAGAAGCTTTATTTGAAATTATAGGAAGCGCTCTTCCGTCCCCCACAAATGTATAAACAGTTCGCGACAGAGCAAAGCAATATTACATGAGCTTCCTAACATCGAATCGAATGCTGAGGAAGTCGCACTTTTGAATAACAACGATCGGCAGTTGCGTCTGCTCTTTACTAAGCACCAATATGGCGGCGCCCACAACAACATCAGGAAACAGAGTGTTGATACTCTAGGCTCGAGTACAGATCAAGCAGGGACGAAGAGAAAATTGTCGACACTCAAGGCTCGTTCATACATTTGCGTAGGAATGTGATTGACTGAGTCGCAACTACTTAGCCGCTTGCGACGAGCGAACAGAGTGGCGCTATCTATCGGGCAGGCTTGGAAACACTTGTAATCTGCGTATAACTATATAGGCCGAAGGTTCTGCAGTATTTGCGAGATCAAATAATCTACGCACCATCTATAGAAGAAACAGTCGTTGAGAACATAGTCAAAATTATTTTGAGCACACCGTAAAATAATGACGCGTAACATATCCGCCGATCGGACGTGTTTCAGGGCTACCCTAGAGGTGGCGCCAGTGTGTTCTTCTCGCCTAGTGTTCCTTCATACACACGCGCGTTTTTGCTTGAGTGGTGACATCTCAGCCACTTTTCCGCCCAATCGTTTTTTTGTGCATTTTGAAGTGCGCGCCATCCGGTGCCACTCAGCTCGAGCGCGTGGCTCTGACTAATGCATAGGCGCCATTTTACCGCCCAAGTCACGCACCGAGTGCGCGAGAGCGTCACGCGCTGGCACATCCAGGGCAACAATGGACGTCTTCACCCTGAGACAGTCAGACATGTAGGCACCCTACTTTCGCCGTAAGCAGGCCGAATAATTTCAAATGTCTTCGTTCTAGATTTACAGAGTTTGACCCAGAATTGATGCTTTCTCTCGCTCCGGTTTAGTCCATGCTGATATCTCAACCTTGCGCGTGCACGTGGTCACACACACACTATAGTGTCGCGCAGTTCCAAATGTTGGCGGAACAACGCGGGTTTCACATGCAGCGATTTTGGCCCTAGAGCGGCGCGATTGCCGCCCCTTCCTCGGAATTTGCTTTCTCAATGAATTATGCTGCTCTTTTTTACTTTCCTCGCCTGAGTACCAACTGTAGCGAGCGCAAGAGACGCTAATCGGAAGTGGCTTGTGCGAGCGCTAGTGAGAAAAACAGGCAGAAGAAGAAGAACTGAGCGACATTGACGTGTCTTTTCCAACACAGATCGTCACACCAAGTAAGACCAAATGTATCGCGCCCAGTTCAATGAACTGCTTATCAGTGAAGTGTCGAAGCGTCGGGTTCTTTGGGACGCGCAGCTCGAAGAATTTAGGAACAATGAGACCAAAGAGAAACTCTGGCAAGAGGTGACTGAGGCCGTGAAAGTGATCGACAAGACCGGTATGAGGCCACTGCACTACTACGGGAGGTGTCGGGCCCAGGAGGTTGGAGTCGGCCATCTTATACTTCGTTTCGCTTGGGTCCGGACCACGGTGTAAGATAATACTCTTCAGGTGAGGACAGCGCGCTCCTCGCGCAGTGCAGATAAAGTTCGCTTTTCACTCTCTCTCTTCTCTCTCTCACTATACTTCGTTTCACCTTATCTTGTACCGCAGCGAAGGCTAGAAGCGCGAGCTCATAGCGTTGGCAGCTGCCCTTGGTGCACGAGAGCGTGTGCCGCCGAGATGTGCTTTAGAGCAAGGAGCTCGCGCTTGTAGCCTTTCCTGCGGTACAACACTAGCTGAAACAGAGTATAGGGTTTCAAGCGGCGCCGGCAGATGACTCGTCGACCCGTGGGCACGGCAAAGACGGCTCGTGCCGCCTCATGCTCCACACGCGGAGAGCTCCAGCGAGGTTGTTGCTCGTGCAGAAAGACCAAGGTGTACCGGGCTGTCATGGCAACGAGATAATTTTTTCGCTCTCACACAGTTTCGCCGTTTGGCCGCCGGCGACACTGTCAGCCGCGGGCACGGTGGCCGCGGAATAATGCAGCCTTTCGGATGCCCGTCGAACGAACACTATCTGATTCCTCGCGCCGCGCGTTCAGCCCCGCCGTGTCCTCACCTAAAGAGTGTATCTTACACCGTGGTCCAGACGCAGCCGATGCTCCAAGCGCGAGCTCCGGGCTTCCAGCGTCCCTGCCAAGCACGCGCGCTCGTGCAGTACAGGCACTGTTCAGGGTCACACGCTCGTGCTTGTAGCATCGGCTGCGTCTGGACCCAAGCTGAAACGAAGTATAGTTGGAATCTTCACATCCGAGGAAGGTGCTGCCCCGTGACGCTGCCGTGGATGATCCGACATTTCATCCTCCGCAACAACGAAGTTTGAAGAGAAAAAAGAAAACATAAACAAACAAGACCAAGGTTAGTTTAGTATTTTAAACGCTTTTTTGTTTTATTATAGGTGAAATGGAAGGGGAAACTGGAAATTAAGGCATTAAAATTGTTGTTAGAAGCCGCTGTAACCGACTGTGCGCATCTGCAATTGCTGCAAGCAACATTCGCCATCGCAACGGCAGAAAACGCTCATGTGAAATGAAACCTCGCGATCCGTGCCGCCGCGCCGCTAGCGGCAGCGATTTCGACCGCGGAATCGCTGCATGTGAAACCCGCATAGGGAGTTTTAGTAGACCGCATCTCCCCTCCGCTAAAGGCCAGAGTACTCTTGCAACCGAGTATGACCAAGAGAGACGAGACTTGTTAAAACCTCTTAAAATTTCTTAAAACGAAACAACAGACTGGCACGCTGGCGCCATCTATGCGGTGACCCTTGAACTGCATTTCACAAGAGCGAAGGTTTTGCGGGATTTTCGAGGTCAAATGTGCGTAATACCTATAAGAAAGGCTCGTTTATAACGTTGACAAAGGTTTTCCGAGCCAAGAAAGAAAGGATAATGCGCGAGAGAAATGGAAAATGATGATGATGATGAAATGCGTTTATTTTCTTTCATAATTAAAGCTTAGGCAATTGCTCTACGGCATGGCCTGAAGAAAAATCAAAAAGTTTTACTGAGGCCCGTTTTCTCCAGGTAGAAAATGACGGATCCCTACGAGCAGTTAGAAGTCTTCTTGCGAATCCCCTGTTGGTTTTATCCATTCATTAAGGTTTTCGGGTTTATCTTCCAGGATCTATTGTTGCATGTGCATCCTCCCTTTCTCTTCTGAAGTGTTTGCAGTCCCACAGGAGGTGATCCGATATTTGGTGGGGTCTTTTCTCTACAAAAGTTACACTCCTGGTGGTTTTGGTATGAATTTCGGGTCTTGTCTCAACTTTGCTTGTGTCTCCCATTTCTTGAGGAGGTGCGGGGTTGCCAGCATCTTCCTGTCCTTACCCTTCTCAAGAGAACTGTTTGGTATCTTTTGAGTCCAGAAGGGATGGGGTCCTGTTCTTGGGGATGCCTGTTTCGTAGTTGCTGCTGTAGTTGTTTCTTTGCCTTATTTATGGTAGCTATAGGATCGTATTCTTTACTCAAACTTTTTAACACTTGGGGTGCGGGTGATCTCGTTGAGATTGGCCTGGTCTGTCGGAAAGGAGGCGCTATGTCTCTTTCGCGACTTTGTTGGCAATCTCATTCCCTTAATCCCTGTGTGTCCCGGGATCCAACGCAGGAGTATCGTTGCATTCTTCTTCTTCAGTGTTGTTATTGCCGCCCTTAGGATTTTCGTATTGTCGGGCTTACCGCATGGTGTACCTTACCTGCGTCGGAAATGGTGAGTCTTGGCTATTCGTTTCTAAGCTATGTATTCTGTCTGCACGCCAAGACTGCTTGCGCTTCGGCTTCTTCACGGAGTGTCTGCGACTGTTGGGTATGCCCATGTTCCTATATTTAGGAGGTGAAAGGCTATCGTTGCGTTATTGTTGCCGCGCCGCATCCGTATAGTATATCGCTAACTCGGGGTCATTTCGGATGGCTCAATTTCTTCGTTGTGTTTTTTGGCCCATGTCTTCTTTCTTCCCTGGTGATCAGGGCCCACGTTCTTGGGAATGGGCGTGCTTGAACTACCAATATCCGTTCCCACGGTGGTATCTGTTCCGAAAGTCATCAGTTTGCTCGTGTACTTGATTGCAGATTCGCGATACGTCGCCTTCTTTCGCTATTGACCATCTATACCGGACCGCCAAGATGCCGGATCGCCGTTTGCACTGCTACCCAATAGATGGCGCAAGTGTGTCCTCTCCTTGTAAGAGGTTGTAAAGAACCCAGTTTTAAGAGGTCGCAAGAGTGTGAAAGGGCCTTAACCCTCCGATACGAAGAAACCGCCACTGCGCCTGCGTGCCGATGGCCTTGGCTGTAGAGTTATGGGTAGCGGAGGGGCTTAGCGGGGAAACACGGTCTAATAAAACTCGCTAATAAGAAACGAAAGTCCCTGCCTTCGACGCGATGCGCGCGCGTCACAGTGCTGGCTTTTTTTTTTTACGCTACAAAATTAGGTTTGGATGTTTCGGAATATGCCACGTATAGCTGGCCTATGACTACGGTGAATGAAACCCGGCTTACACTTGTGTTTCTGCCTCACCTATCCCGCCCAGACGTCGAAAGTGGTCCCGCGGTGACAACGCATTGCGCCTCAAGACCGGCGTGCCACGATGTCGGATGTCGCAATCCTGGCGGCTGGTCGTAGAAAAATTCTGGCGAAAAAGGCGAGCGGACACGAGGGTCGCTGTCGTCGCGAGATCCCACCTCGTGTCTGCCTTCGTTTTCGTCGAGTGTCCATGGTTTCAGAGCGACCTGCAGCGCATAAGGCCTCTGCCGCGTCAACCCGCGCTGCTCTGCCGCCGCCAGGATCGCTGCAGGCAACAGCGTGACAAAAGAGAGCCTAGATTGCAGAGAGGGTTCGTCTCAAACCATGGGGAGCGTTCGCAATTTAATGGCGGACGCATGCTGCGGAGATTGCTCGCAAGTGCGTATGCATTACGCTTTCGCGTGGCGAGGAGGAAAGTAGGCGGAAAGGCGGAGACATTTGCAGACGACCAGCACTTTCTACACCTGCTCGCAGCTCGCATTGCAAACGCGGCCCACAAACCACCAACCCCGCTCGAATAGTTGGAAACTCTCTGCAATAAAGGCTCTCTAGCATGACACTTGAATGGCGTCTTTGGGCAAATGTCAAGGGACCAGCTTTGAGGACCTGGCGGTAAACACATTAGTCGGAGACGGTTCCAGGGATCCGATTTTGGTCAAGGTGAGAACGAAAGCATTCTCAGTTGCTGATTGGACGTGGTACCATAGCTTTCGCGTAATCAACCAACGGGGCATTCTTTGACCCGTTAGCGAGCTCAGAATTGGGCAATCCTTTTGGTAAGAACGTCTCACCAGAATAAAAATGCAAGACAGGTCTCGCGGCCTCTGATGTGCTTGTCTGTAGTACTTCTTCGTCCATCGGTCGACGTCACCTTGTGTACGGCGGCAGAACTATATTGGGGGCTTGTGAAAGGAGCGCGGGTTTTCAGTGGCTTCCAGCGTGAAATAACGGACGGACACAATTTCCGTATGCGTCCGATTTCACTCTCAGCCGCGACGCTCGGTTCGTATACACTTTTTTAATGTTTACAAAATCACAGTCCCGCGTGCGGTCTTCACAGCTCCGCACGTGCGTGTTCGTCGCTTCGGAAAGCGAGGAAAGCACGCGCCATACGCACGAACAGTCAAGATGGCACCGGCCACACGCTCTTTTTGGAAAGGTCTATAGCAGGCGATAAACTTTCTTTTTATCTCTGTTAGCAGACGACGTACCGTGTTTGTTTTTTACGTTTGATTTACATCTGCGGATGACGGTTCGTAGCAGACGAACCGCGTTCTTCGCTCGCGTTAGCAGACGAACTGCTTACGAACACTATCTTCGCTCACTCCGCGCGAGGCAAATCTCGCTCTATAGCTCGTACTGACCAAAATCGGACCCCATGGCACCGTGTTTGTCGCGGTCGGTCGCAAACACGAACGTGTGAACCATGCCTCCAGAGGCAGTGGAAAAGATTCCAGAACCCAACACGTGACATCGATATCTACAGCAGGCAGTCGGTCGAACTCCGTCGGTTCTTCCGCGCTGAAACACGCTTCTAATATCCGGCTCAAGACTGGGCGCCGCTTAATGTAGACGTGGGAACCACTCTTCTGCTTGACGGGGTACGTTTATTAGTGCCGAGGCGATCGGCGTCACCGTATTTGGTTGTCCGGAACGGACACCTGTGTGCGTGTGTGGGAGAGTGTTTTTCGTTTGTTTTTGTAGTGACACGAGCTATATACCGCCTGGTGTGGCGGACATCTGCATTTGAATCAGGTGCGTTTGGTTTCATTATCGGCACGGTTATGGCGGTCCTTGGCGTGTCGATTTGGTAGCGACGAAACTTCGTAAGCTGGAGCTTCCCCCGCTTTGTGACCGAGCATCGACGCGTGTCTCTGATCATCGTCTCGGTTGCGCGATGAGAACAATGACGCTTCGGGGTAGGGAAACGGGATATGCGCAGGATTCGCTTGTGCTCAAGTGAGACAGAAATTGACGGTTTCTCTCCGTGTACTGGAACGAAAATTCGGCACGTGACGCCTCTGTTGGGGACCTAATCTGGATACTTGGCGAAGAAGTCGACGAGAAATTCAACGGCCATGATTGACCAACGCCGCGTTTGACCTTGGCACCAGCCAATCATAGCCGCCGGATTCCTCGCCAACTTTTTCTCCAGGTGTCTAGATTAGGACCCATTCAACTCTTGATAATATTAATAATTTGTGTATGCTTATACAGCCGGAAGTTAGTAAGAATCAATGGGCGTCTGATATCTCAGTTGTAGATGAGAAATTTAGCCAGTGCAGTACAACTGCTAGCCTAGGGTCTTGAACGCGCACCACGCAGTACACTCTAAAAAAAGTCCGTGCGTCTACTTTGCCGCACAAACACGCGGAGAGCCGATCATCGCAACTTAGGGAGGAAGCTCAACGAATGACGATGGCGAAACATATGTTTAGACCAAAGAAACGCACTCTGAGTTGTAACATTAAGCAATGCAAAACATCACCGTTGCATTACTTAACATATGTTTAGACACGCTTGTATTGCGAAACATATGTTTAGACCAAAAACGCAGATCTGAGTTGTGACATTATAATGTCACAACTCAGACTGCGTTTTTAATGCGAATAGCATTCTTTGGATACTTCACGCACTTTTCGTCTATGTATCTATCTATCTAGCTATCTGGCTATTTAACCTCTTACGCCGCGGGTCGATAAATAAATAAAAAAGACCGGCGCCGGCTGGGATTCGAACCGTTGACCCTTTGATCATAGTAAACAGCGCAAACAAACACGACGAGGAGCAGCAGATGGAAGGCCGACTCGCAACTGAAGCTATACTGAAGGGCGAAGATCTCTCCCATTTCAAGTTCAGTCGCGATCGGCGCTTGTCCCGTCTGCTGCTTCTCAGCAATCGGTTTGTCGCTGTATTATTTGACTCTCAACCTCAATTACGTTGAACCTTTGATCAGCAGGCAGACGCGCTAACCACAGAGCTATGAAGGCAGTATTCAACGCATCTAAACGTGTTATTCACCTAGACGCGCTTTAGCGCTGTCACAACGATGCGCGCGCGTTCCATGCACGAGGGCTCATTCCGCTCTCGTGAGGCTGAGCACGGCCGCTAGCTCACCCTCTCCCGCGCTCGGGAGAGGGTGATGTAGCGGCCGTGCTCAGCCTCACGAAGAGCGGAATGAGCCCTCGTGCATGGAACGCGCGCGCACCGGTAGCTGTGACAGCGCTGTAAGCGCGTCCTATGGTAAAGATATAAACAACCGTTTAGAGTACCGTTGGTTAAGACAAGCTGAGACGCCAGAAAGTCTGGTCGGTACCATTTTGAGTGTTTGTGCGTATGGCGCGTGCTTTGCTCGCCTTCCTAAGTGACACAAACGCACGTGCTGGGCTGCGGAGATCGTGCGCAGGGCTGTGAAAGTGTCAACAAATTTAGAATCGCCTCAAGAGTGGGCTGGCGTATCTAGAGTGTGCCGGCCACCTGACGAACGCGCATAACTCCGCACCGTTTGATGCTATTCGCATTAACGTAGATAATCATTCCCAAAGGATGGGTTCTGCTGATTTTTTAGTTTAAACATATGTTTCGGCATCGTTATTCGCTGAGCTGCCTCCGTAAGTTGCGGTGATTGGCTCTCCGAGCGTTGTACGAGAAAGTAGACGCACTGTTTTCTTTTTTTAGAGTGTACAGATACACGAACGCACGCCGGTAACGTGCTCATCCAGAACGAAACGGGCTGGGTGGAGGTTAAAGTCGGGATCCTGGGTTTATAATATTCACGCTTCGCCTTTCTTCGAAGTACATACAGTCATTCTTGTGCGCACGTGCGAAACAGGTACCGGGAGCGATCGAGTGCTGTGCCGTCGTTCACTTTTAAAGGGATATTTCCAGGCGCGTCACCGAGCGAGAGCGTGCGTGGCCGAATGGTTACCTCGCTTGACTATCGCGCGGAAGATCTGGGTTCGGTTTCAAGTACCGGAATGTTCTTTTATTTATTATTCCAACTTGTCGTTCTCGCAAGTTCGAGAACTTTCCGTCTCATCGAGTTATGAATGTTCTATACTCCGAACGTTCTAGGCCGAATGTTCCAGTACAAAAGGTGCTCCGCATGGCGAGCCGGAGTCAGTCTCGCCCCAGCGTTCGATCCTGCTGCTACGCCACCATCGACGCCTGCGACGCTCTAGTGTTATCTTCTGTTTCCCTTTTTGTTTTTGGGCACAAGTTCGCCCCATTAAACGTTTAGTTTGTTTCAGTTGTCGTCGCTTCATTAATTGTCATTCGTGACATTTTGGTGGAGGTGCGGAGTATCGCTTTTTATGCCCGTGAAGCGTACCTTTTCGAAGACATCCCGGCCAAGTGAGGTGCTCAACTTCAAGGGCTACCCTTCGCAGAAGACGTCGACGCCAGAGCAAGCCGCCGTACCAAAGGCCAATCCCCGGATTTCGGGCCCCTGTCGAAGAAACCAAAGAAGACCGCGGTGATGACCACTCCACCCGTCGTTGTCCTACCCGTCGCTGCCCATGCGCCCGTGTTTTTGTATGTTGAGCCCTAGGAAGAGGTCGAGGACTGGCTACAGCAGTACGAGAGAGTGGCCCAGCACAACCGATGGACAGAAGAACAGCGCCTACACAGTCTTTACCTCGCGCTCGAAGGAACGGCCAGCCACTGGTTCGAAAATCGCGAAACGTCCTTGACCTCGTGGACCGCCTGCAAGGATGAGCTGAGACGGACTTTCACCAACCAATATCGACGGGAGAGGGCCGAGGACCTTCTTCAAATGAGGATCCAGGGCGCAAACGAGACAATCATTAGTTTCGTCGAGGATGTCCTGCACCTGGTCGCTCGCGCCGACCCTCAAGCCACCGACGAAAAGAAGCTGCGGATCCTGATGCGAGGTGTAAAAGATGACATCTTCGGAGGCCTCGTCCGCAACCCGCCGACCACCGTCGAAGCCTTCGTCACGGAGCCAACCATCATCGAGCGCCCTCTCCAAGCGCGCGCTTCCCACTACCAGCGACACCCCGGCGTTGCTGCGTCCACCCTGTTTAGCGGCGAAACCTCCCCTGTAACCCCGGACATCCGCGAAATTATCCGGGACGTCGTCCGGGAGGAACTCAGCAGGTTGCTGCCAGCCTCGAGTCGCCCAGCGACACTCTCCATCGCCGAGGTTGTGCGCGAGGAAGTCAAACGGCCGGTACAACATACTGACAATTCCGCATGCATCAACGTGACGACGCCAGAAGAAACGACGTTGAGCTACACCGCCGTGGCCCGACGACCGCCGCATGCCCCCGCACTCAAAGGTATTCCGACCCCTGCCCCTCTGTTTTCCCCTCCCACCAGCCGTTTGAAGCTGTCATTCATTGTTTGTCCGATAGGTGCGTTCTCACTAATAAATCTCCGAAGATTCTATCAGACTGCAGCCTTCATTTTTCTGCACTGCGCTTCGCCAGTGGTCGTTGATAAATGTGGATAGATGAGTTTAATACAATGAAGAGAGATATTGGCTATGATGGTGTGTCCAGTACAATCGTTGGAGCCATCGTCCGAGCACACCTCGAGCGTTTCCGCTGCTGCCCGAGATACGCGGGGCTTTTTGGTTGAGCTATGGTGCCTGGACCGCGTCTCCGACTGATGCGTTTAGCGTCCTGTACCGCCCATACATCAAAAGTGGTCCCGAAGTGGCAACAAATGACGTCACATAAGCAGGAGTGTCATGCTGTTGCCTGTCGCGATCCTGGCGGTTGGCCGTAGAAATGCTGACGAAAAGCACGAGCAAACGCAAGTGTCGCTTTCGTCACGGCGTCCCAGGCGTCCCAACTTCCGGCTGCAGTATCTTCCGTGGACTCTCACACTGGAGAGCGACCTGCAGCAGAACAGGCGTCTTCCGCACACACCACAACTGTTGAAAGACCGCCGGGACCGCAACCGGCGACAGCATGACACTTCTATGACGTCATCAGGCGGAAATCGAGGGACCACTTTTTTGGACGCGGTAAACACACCAGTCGGAGACGCGTTCCAGGCACCACAGTTGATCCTCACTTCTTCTTTCTTCCTAACAATATATATATATATATATATATATATATATATATAGAGAGAGAGAGAGAGAGAGAGAGAGAGAGAGAGACGGGGAGGGATGAACTACACGATGCTACACGAGCCCCCAGATGCCGCCCCCACACATCAGATATACTTCCGGAGCCCTTGGTCGCGAAGCATCGCATCGTCACCGAGGACGACGCGCTACCTGCGCATCCATCACCCTACCGAGTCTCCGTAAAAGAAAGGGAGGTCATCCAGGAGCAAGTGCAAGAAATGCTGAACGACTACATAATCCAGCCTTCAAGCAGTCCATTGGCCTTTCCAGTCGTACTGGTTAAGAAAATGGACGGAACGTTTAGGCTCTGCTTGGACTACCGGCAGCTGAACGCGGTGACGAAGAAAGACGTCTACCTCCTCCCCTGCATAGACAACACGCTAGACCGGCTGCGCCATTCTCGATAATTTTCATTGATGCACCTGAAGTGCGGCTACTGGCAGATCGAAGTCGACGAACGGGACCGAGACAAGACAGCCTTCGTCACGCCGGATGAACTGTACGAGTTCAAGGTGGTGCCCTTTGGACTATGCACGGCACCAGCCACTTTCCAGAGTGTCATGGAAACCGTGCTGGCAGGACTGAAGTGGCAGAGCTGTCTCGTCTATCTCAACGACGTCGTAATGTTTTCCGACGATTTCCACGAGCACTTGCGACGACTCTGAGCTGTTCTCCAAGCTATACGGACCACTGGACTCACTCCTCAAGCCGTCAAAGTGTCGGTTCGCCTATGAGGAACTGAAGTTCCTAGGTCACGTGGTTAGTTACGAAGGCGTTCGCCCAGACCCAGAGAAGACTCGCGCCGTCACAGGATTTCCAGCGCCGACAGAGAAGAAGGCCGTGCGAAGGTTCCTTGGGCTATGTGCCTACTATCGGCACTTCGTTTGGGATTTCGCAAGGATTTTCGCACCGCTCACAAACCTCACGAAGGACGCCGAGAAGTTCGAATGGGCCGAGGAGCAGCAGCAGGCTTTCAACGAGCTAAAGCGACGCCTCCAGACTCCTACTGTTCGTGGACATTCCGATCCGAATTCCGAAACCGAGATTCGCACGGACGCAAGTAACGCAGGACTGGCGCGGTACTGGTTCAAGTGCAAGAAGGCACCGAGTGAGTCATCGTTTACGCAAGTCGGACACTGTTCAAGGCGCGAGAAAAATTACACCACGATTGAGAAAGAATGCCTTGCGGTCGTCTTTGCAATCACGAAGTTTCGTCCGTACTTGTACGGGAGCCTGTTCCGCGTAGTCAGGGACCACCACTTGCTCTGCTGGCTTGCGAACCTTCAGAACCCGTCAGGACGCCTCGCTCTAGGGAGTCTTCGACTACAAGACTTCAACATGACTGTGGTCTACAAGTCAGGCCGCAAGCACAGCGACGCTGACTGCCTGTCCAGAGCCCCCGTCGAAACACCTTCCGGCAGCAGCGACGACAGTGACGAGTGCTTCATAGGCGCAGTGAACCCCCACGACATGGCACGACATCAACCAGACGATCGCGAACTGCACGCACTATAGAGCGCCTGGAAAGGCGCGGGAGTACCATGCCACGTGTCACGAGCCCTGCCTACCTTCGCCATTCGACAAGGTGTACTCTACAAAAAGAACTTCGGGGACGACAACTCGCCGTGGCTGCTGGTAATCCCGACCGACCTTCGAGAGGAGATCTTTCAAGCCTGCCACGACGACCCGACGTCCGTACACCTTGGTTATAGCCGGACATTGGCCTGTATTCGTGAAAAGTATTATTGCCCAAGCTCCCCAAAACTGTCTACCTATACACACCATCCCGCCACGAGTGCCAGCGTCGCAAGAAACCTGTGACGAGGCCGGCCGGTCTCCTGCAGCCAATTCCTCCGTGAACTGCACCGTTCCAGCAGATCATAATGGATCTACTTGGCTCTTTTCCGCCGTCGACGTCGGAAAACCGCTGGACAATCGTCGCACAGATTAGCTCGACGCGGTACGCCGAAACAAAAGCCCTTCCTTCAGGGATTGCTGTGGAAGTCGCCAAGTTTTTGATCGAGTCCATTGTCCTCCGGCACGGTGCTCCTGAAGTTCTGATCTCGAGACCGTGAATCATCGTTCATAGCCCAGCTGACGCAAGAAATTCTTCGGGTCAGCCACACCAGCCATCGTCGCACCACGGCGTACCATGCACCCGCCGACCAACGGGCTGACGGAGAGATTCAACAAGACCATCGCCAACATGACCTCCATGTAGGTCGACGCGGAGCACAAGACATGGGACGAGGTGTTGCCGTAAGTCACATTTGCCTACAACACGGCCGTGCAAGAGACCACCGGGGTGACACCCTTTCAACTGGTTCATGGTCGCAAAGTAACGACAATGCTGGATGCGATGTTACCCCACGAACCGGCTGTCGACGGAAGCGACGACGCCCAGATGGTTGCCCAACGGACAGAAGAAATCCGTTAGCTCGCCAGACTCCGGATTAAAGCCCAACAACGTGTCGACACTGGACGCTACAACCTTCATCGTCAGGACGTCTACCTCCAGCCCGGAGACAGGGTGTAGGTGTGGACACCGATTCGCCGCCGTGCTCTCAGCCAGAAACTCCTGAAAGGGTACTTCGGACCAGTGTTGGAGGTAACGCGTTACAAGTAACGGCGTTAGCGGCAACGCGTTACTTTTTTCGGTAACATAGTAACGTACTCGTTAGTGATGGGCCGAACTTTTGCCGAATCGAAAGTTCGGCGCCGAATCTTGGGATTCGGCAAAGCCGAACTTTTGCCGAACTTTTCTAGAGATTCGGCAAAGATTCGGCAAAAATACATTGTTACCAGACTTAACGTTGAAATTTAGTTTTTTCTGGCGAAAAAAGGTTTTATGTTTTTTTTTCTTAACTTAAATGCAACATGTAATGCATATTGACACAGTTATTACTAAATAAGGTGATATTCTACAATATAATTGTATCGGTGTCGTTTTTGTGTGTTTACTGGCAATTTTAGTGACTCCTTGCAGAAGTGGCGTGGTTGGGTACGTTGGGTAGAAGCGAGCGTGGCGCAGTCACGAATCACGCTACGAAAGTTTCGGTTTGGAGCATTATTAGCGCAAGCCTGCATGTGTGTGTACATTGTTAAAATGAGGGCAATAACGCTGCGTTCTTGCTTTCTCTGAGACTCACCGTTCTGTGTGCGAAAACGAATGCAACGGTTGCTGAGCCTTCACCAGAAGAGATAATAATATTATTGTAAATATGCATGTTTTTCGATTTGAGTCACTTGACGTCAGCTTTGCATGAAAGTGTGCGTCCCATATTAGCAACGTCTCGTTTTTCACCTTTAAAATGCCAGTTTCTGGTGTTAGGACACACACGAACGTTTAGAAAGATAGGGAAAGTTAGAAACGTCGGATGTGCAACGTACGAGCATTATAGTTCTGTGTTTAGTTTTATGCAGATACAGGAAAATCGCGAAATAACGCTAATTGAAAAAGCAATATTATTTTGTTTTGGCACACACTACTTCTGAGCCGAAAACAGAATTGTTATATTTGCGAGGAGTGCTTTAAAGTAATTGTCGGCCAATGTTTCAACTAACTCGTTGCATCACTGGAAATGTCAAATGAAAATCACGTCATCCAGAATGTACCGCATCATTTGTTACTTGCGCAGTGGACTGCGTAAATTACTGGTCGATCTTCTACTCTTGAGGCAGAAGATATTGAAGAGAACCACGCTCGCTCACAAACGCAGTTACCGTGTTGCCTGCTCACTCCACACCTCGCCGTAACCACTGGTTGTACTACGCTGCACCACCGTGCACTGCACGATAGTAACCGCACGACTGCACGGCGTCCATTTGCAATCCACGGCCCCGTCGCGTTCTCGCGCGTGCGCAGACATTTGCCGAATTTTCGCCGAATCTTTGCCGAACTTTCCTTCAAAAGTTCGGCATTTGCCGAACTTTGCCGAATCTGAAGTTCGGCAGATTCGGTCCATCACACGTACTCGTTAACTTTTTTTCAGAACAGTAACGCGTAACGTACTTACGTTACTTATTTCGAATAACGGGTAACTTAGTTACGTTACTCGTTGCTAATTCTAAACTAAAAAAAGAAAACACTACACTTCCAATTTTTCGTGTTTTTAGGCGCCAAGCAACGTAAATTTTAGGGGGGTTTGCGTTTTTCTTGGCGTTTCCTTTCGCGAGTATTTAGGTGAAACTGTAAAAAAATCGAAAATAAATATGTACAGTTTTGCATGAACATGTTTCTTGAAATATGGCGCTTATGCATACCTGTACTGTCAAAGCAGTAAATTCTGTTAATCGGAGATCTGAAGTACGAGATAATGCCCGACGGAAACGGAACAAGAACATCATCACGCCGCCCACCACGACCTCGAGTCGTCCACGTAGTGCAGCCTCAAGTCGTCCCGTACTACGTCACGATAAGACTGCGACTGTGATCCTGCACGATGCTGCGCTTTATAAGACAGTGTTTTACCAGCCTCCGTATTTTCTCATTCTTTTTGTTTGGTTTGCTCTGTTTCTTGCACGTTGCATCGGGGCGATGCACTTTTTAAATGGGGTAGTAATGCCGCGCGCGCAGCTGGCCGAGTAGACAGCACGCCCGTGGCCGAACGGTTATCGTGTTTGGCTCCCACGCGAAGAGCCGAGGTTCGATGCCTAGTAGCGAAGGCACCTTCTGTTATTTTTATAATTGTCGCGTTCTGGTAAATTCGAGAACTCTGTTGCATGTTCGAGGTCAGAATGTTTTACGCGCCGAATCTTCTACGCCGATTGTTCCAGAAGCCCACGTGTGTACAATAGGGGCTCCGCGTGGCGAGCCTGAGTCAGTCTCGCCCCAGCGTTCGATCCTGCTGTTTCGCCCATATCGACGCCTGCGACGCTAGCCTTTCTCTATTTTGTGTTTGGCACAAGTTTGCCCCCATTAAACGCTTAGTTTCTTCAGTTATTCACCACCTCATCATTTGTCACTCGTGACAATATAACACGCGAAAACACGCCCACGCGCGCACATTCAACCCAGATACAAACGGAAACCCATACGAACATATTGTCACGGACGACAAAAAAGTACACGGAGTGAAATTTGAACCTTATCATTTAATGGGTTGAGCTTGCGCCTGCAACTGAAACGAGAGGGGCACCGTGTATACGTACACGAATTCCGCGACGCTGTTGGAATGCGAACAAGGCATCGGCGGTTTTCTCTGCCTTCCTCTCGGCATTCAAGGACTGTTATTAAAACTACTATAGCGGTGCTCAGCTGAGGTCCTAACCTAAGTGGTAAACTTTGATGACCGCCAGTGCCCTTTGAAAGTCAAAAGCTTAAAAGCGTCGATGTCGTGTTCGAGCTATAGCCAGGTACAGGTTAACAAAAGTATTCGAGGGAAAGGAGGGCTGGGGAGGAGGAAGCAAACGGAATGCTGGAGACGAGAGAAGGAAACTTTCTCCTCTCTCCAGCGTTCCGTCTGCTTTCTCCTCCTCAGCCTTCCTCTCGCCTGCAAGCTCTTCTTAACCTGTGGCTGACCCTAGCAGGACAAAACGGCAGGCTTGGCGCGAGTTGGTTTTCCATGTCTCGGAAATTTGTGTGGATTCCATAGCTTGCGCTGTTAATTCTCGAGACGTGATTATAGCCAGTGTCGACGTAGTATACATACGTCCTGAGAATACGACGGTATTACCACCCATCTATTTCTTTTACGTTACTTCGTCGGGAGCGCTCCAAGCGAGAACACGCGGCATGTAACGAGATTCTACTGGAAAGCTGCAGAAAGGTAGGTGGGCGGGGTCCGGACCCCGTGGCTCCGCGTGGCAGCCACGCGCGCTGCCAAGTCGGTCAGGCACGCGGTAATATTGGCACAGAGCATAGCCTCCTCTACACTAACAAAGCCTGGCAGTTCGAGTACAAGTCATAGAGTGGCCGGTCGCAGATGTGGAGCGCGGGGATCTGGTTGCACAGAGCGTCAAAGAGCCATTTCTGGGGGAACCTGCAGAGCAGTATGTTAGGAGAGTTTGGACAATGGGCGGAGCAAAGGCCGCCGCCAGCGGCGAAAACTCCCCCGCGGTTAGAGCGTAAACTAAATGTACGACACAGCGTCGACCAATCAGGAGACCGCGACGTCACAATATTGCAAACGACATTTAAAGCGTGAAATAGAAGCGTTCAATCTCGGCCTCCCTACTCCATCTCAAAAATGTCTGCAGTTATTAGCCCCGTGCGCGACCGAAAGCGTCGCTGTGGTCGGCCTTCCACGATTGGCCGAACGCTGACTATGACGTCGGAAAGGGGATTTATCATCGACGGAATAAGAGGAATGAAAGAACTTCAATTTTGACGGTGTTGGCAGTGTTTCTTTGAGAGCGCAATGATTTCAAGCTTCCACCATGCTATTTACAAACACCATCGAACTTGTTGTTCGCAAGGTAATGACGTCACAAGGGGGAACCATAGGAGGGCGCCACCAAAACATCTCGCCGCTAATAAAGACAATGGCACAGGCGCGTGAGCCTAGCTCAGTGAAATGCTTTTGTTTGTACGAAAACTCGTGCATAGGAGGCGCTTTCCAAAACCACGCGCTCGTGCCCATGCCTTTGTCTGCACTGCTTATGTTTGTGCAGATGGAGTATCGGTGACAGTTCGCTCTGGGCCTGCTTGCTAGAACAGCGTCTAAGCTGAGACTGGCTGAAAGAAAACAGTGCAAAAACTGGGGCGCGCAAGCGTCTTGGGACGCGGAGTCCCGCTCGGCTCGTGCGCTGGCTTTGGCAGTGCTTTCTTTCCCCGTCTCAGCTGAGACGCTGCTTCTAGCAAGTTGGCCCTGGTTTGGAGCGCACGTTCGTTTATTCTACACTTGAATATTGGCGTGACGAAAACCTCACATGTGCAAAGTTTTCAGTCACCGAGAGCTAAACATTTTCACTCAAGCGACGCTAAAACGGCTCAAATTAGTCATGTCACATATTTAGAGCACACGACCACCGCTAGGGACTGTTTCGCGGCCTGTGGTTGGCCACGAGATGCTCGCCTATTCAAACCAATGCATGGCCAAACTCTCTCAATAAACGGCTCTGGGGGAACCTCGAGTTCCTGTATAGGCTCCCTACGGGAGCCAGAGTTGCGCGTCTGTTTTCCACGTGCCGCCGCGCCGCTATTCGCCGATCCGATCACGTGAGGAGCCGGATCAAGTGCAGTGCAGGAAAGTAGACATTGCACGCGCCTCGCCGTAGGTACCCCTGCTTTTGAGCGCGCCGCGCGCCACGAACGCGCGGCGCCGCTATTTGCCTAATTCAGTCAAGGAGGAGCAGGATCAGCATGGTGTACAGGAAAGACGGCGCTACGGGGATGAACGCGCAACTCTGGCTCCCGTAGAGAGCCTATACGGGAACTCTAGGGGAACCTGGACGTCAGGTCACAGCTTTTGCAGCGGCGAGGACCCGAAACACACTTGTTCGCTCGGGAGAAATGTGTTTTGGCGTCTCGCCGCAGCGGGGCGCCAGTCACGTGGCTCTCCCCTCAACCGTTGTCTGCCGCTCCAAATTTTCCATTTCGGCGGCCGCTTCTCGTGGCGATCTGCCAGGCTTTGTCAGTATTTAGGAGGCTATGCACAGAGGCACCCAGGCACCCACACAAACAAACACGCACATAGAAAGATGAGGACGCGCACACACATATGTACATGCACACAGATACAGATAGACACTTTCTCTCACTCTCTCTCAGACATGCACATACAAACAAAAAACGCACACATTTGGGCATGGATACCAGACGTGTACGTCACGAGTTACAAGTAAGTGATTACTCGTAATCAATTACATTTTACTATAACTTTTTAACGCTTTAATTATCAGTTTTTGCGGTAATGCTCGCTGTAATTCAATTACTATTTCTCTGTAATCAATCGCAAATAATCAAATATATTTTTACGAAAAAGATAAAATCATATATTTTGCACCAACTTTGGACACTTTTTTTATCGCTAAACAACTAAAGCAGCTTTTCTCGTGAGCTCCTTTTTTCCCTCGCAATGTCTTTCTTTTGTTGTATCATACAACATAAAAAAGACAGCGGTCCCGACAGGGAAGCGCTTCGCTTCCTAGAGGACTCGGAAGTGTCCGTCGAATCACTGCGCAACCACGAACTGGTACTCCCTGGCGAACTGGTACTCTCTGCTACTTCCCGAGGGAAGAAGTGCATGTGATCTACAACACCGCTCTTCCTCAAGCGCATCCATCGAGAGGGTCTTAGCGTCGTGGCAGATACCTTCATCAGGAAACGTGGGAAGATGACTGGCGGGAACTTCGAACGATAACTGCTGTAAAAACTTAACAAAGAACGAATGACAAAAAAAAAAACTAAAAACTAAATGTAATTGTTTTGAACGCATGTATGCCTTTTTTTATTTAGTAATATAAAGTTTAAAAAAGTAAAGTGAAAAGTACCCAATCAATTACATTCTGAAATTGTCTAATAACTTTTTTGATGTTGTAAGCGATTACTGTGATCAGTTACATGTTTCAATAAGGTAACTTGTATTCGGTTAGTTTTCTTCAGTGACGCATACATTCATACATACACACAGAGGAACACAAACGTTCACACAAGCGTCACGCACTCGAGCATACAGGCACAAAAAACACAGAGTCACAAAGACGTACGTACGAACACACAGATACCAACACGTAAACAGACTGACTGGCAGAGAGACGCACACAAACACTCACTCACTCTCACATAATGGAAACACCGACAAAAAGTACCCTGTTAAGGCGCTTTCACACCGGCGGTGGAATCGCAACCGCGAAGCGGATCCGCTTGTTTTCTTCATCAAGCATGGGTGAATTTCTATTGGATCTTTAAGCAACCGCATTCGCAACCGCTTTGCGAACGCGGCTCTATACATTAACGCGTTAGACCGTTCGTTGTCGAGCAAAGTTGAAGGAGAGTGCTCTTTTACGAAGGATTCAGTTTTATTTAGTTCAGAACTGTCATTTATTACGATCCATCCAGCAACTAGCTTCTACTAAAAAAACCGAAAAAGAAAAAACGACTGTCAACGTTAAAGCGAGGGATTTATTAATTAGACGATGTCGCGGCTATCCTCGACTGAGAGCAGCGGAGGAACAGGTGCGACACATAGTTTCCCAACGCTGCCAAGATTACGCGTACGGACGCCCTGCACAATACCGTTTCACCGTAACGTGACGCGCAAAAGAAATTGAAAGCACAAAGTGCACAATAGTTGTCTATACTCCGTTTCACAGCGAAGGCACAAAGACCACGACCGCCATGAAGATACACTTTTGGCGAAGCTCGATTAACTTCATAGACACGTAGAACTCTCAAGTTTTGGCAGCGCCTTTGGCGACCAAAAGAGAATATTTATCGGTCGTGCTTCGGTTGCGCGTCATTACGCTTGTTCACGTTGCTCGCGGGAGCTTAGCTGGCAGATCTGAATTGGTGGATACAGATTTCGGGGGAAATGATATCAAGAAGAAGAAAAAAGCTACAAGAAAAGCACCCTTGTCGTTTCTATATAGGACATCGCGAGAAGCATTATCGTTTTGTTTATATAAACTCGTTGTGCTACTTTCGGACGTTCTGTTACCGTCCGAGAATAGATGTCCACGCACGCTTGTGAAGGACCGTGGCTCGTGCAGTGTGTGCCGCCTGAACGAGAGGAGCAAGCCGATTGGGTCGTAGCGTCGCTTTCAGACCGACTAAACGGGAAACTGAGTATGCGCCGAGCAACTAAGAAAGAGGAGACGAAAGCCCTCGGGGTTCGTCAGAAGGCCGAGCTCTGGAATAATTGGAATGATTGGTGGGTGCACGGTGCCTTCAGGGCGCCTCAGGGTGTGCACTTCTTGTTTACTTGGGTAGGCAGCCGATGTCAAGGGAGCTGGACTTTCAGCGTCCCGCCGCAGCACCTCGGCAATGCAATACTTTCGGGACACCGCTCGTGCTCATGCATCGGCTGCGTGTGGACCAGCTGAAACGAAGTAAGCCTTTGTTTACGCTTTATCGAGCACGCATAGAGCATGTTTTTCCACGCGTTCTTGGCGCTGACTCTGCCACGGAGACATTTTGTTTTTTCGCAATTTCTTTGCAGTTTCTTCGAGCGCGTGCTGTAGGCATCGGGTACTATACTTCGTTTCAGCTTGGGTCCAGACGCAGCCGATGCTACAAGCGCGAGCTCCGGGCTTTCAGCGTCCCGCCAAGCACGCGCGCTCGTGCAACGCAAGCACTGTTCAGGCCACACGCTCGCGCTGTGCATCAGCTGCGTCTGACTCAGGTGAACGACAGTCTAACCATTTTGTTTCAAACGCTTTTTTTTTTAGCCTTTTTTTCGCGAGCGCGCTGATAGGAGCATTTTTTTCACGCGTTTCTTGGCGCTGACGCTGCTGCTACGGGGACATCTTAGTTTCGCTTTCACGTCTACAATGTTCTTTGCAATACTTTCCCCGCAGAGCGCGTGCTGGCAGGGCATCGGGTACTACAAAGAATGGCATCGCCCTAAACAGAAGGGCATTGAGGCATCCTCGGTAGACCTAAAGCTGTAGGGGGTATTCACTGGAAACCATTAGAACCACTAAATGAGCTGCGCGCTTATTTAGTGGCACTAGACGCCATATATGAGGGCGATGTTTAGGGCGCAGGAATCTATGGCGCGCAGGCTCAAAACGAGCTCACATTAATAGCCTGCTAAAGGCTGAACTCCATGGAACGAATTATGTGACGAATTACTGGCGAACGCCGCCCGACGGCACGCTCGCTTTGCGCGCGACGTAGCAGCCACTGTGTTGATTCCACGCGCAGAGTAAAAGCCGCCGGGCAAAATTCGCCGGTTATTCGCAGCATATTCGCCCCATGGAGTTCAGCCTTAAGACCATGCAGCAACCTTGATGGTGCCGAATGCACGTTGCATAAAGCACCGCCGAAGTTCGCCGTCGGCACGTGCTCCTTTCCTTAAACATCTGCAGTCCAGACAGGGTCACGGGCACGAGTGCGTGGCTTTGGAAAGCGACTCCTGTGCACGAATCTCGTACAGACAAAAGCATTCTGCTGAGCTATAGGGTCACGTGCCTGTGCCTTTGTCTCTATTGCAGCCATTTGTGAGATCGAGTGTTAGCTTTAGGGAGTTTTACAATAACGCACGCTAAAGCTTTGCTTACGCAAAGAATAGCGTCATCGCCACTGCGCATGCGCCGAACGCTAACCACGTTTTGCGCTTTGCGTGCGCTAGTTTAGCGTACGCTAATTTTCGTAAAATGCGTGCGTACGCAAAGCGTCTTGGCGCTCCTCCAAGGAGGATCCGTGACGAAAAGTTGGCTAAAGCCAGGACGAGCACAGCTTAAAATGTTCGACTCTCAGGACCATGGCTGCGGCCACTTTGGCGGCGTCGTGAGCGCGACTTTGGCGGCATCCTCGCGACTTCGATTTTCAATACGGGACGACAGTGCACTCGGTTTGGAAAACCCAGTAAGGTGGGCAATGATCACCGGCAACTTGATGCGCGCGACGCGCAAACATTTCTCGGAGGAGGTTAGGGTGTGCGAAGGTCACTTAGGTCAGTACAAGAGACCTCTCTTGCCAGAGGCGACGCAAGCGGACACGACCGGTCGATCCCTCGCGTCGCCTTTTAAACAAATCGGAAATACTACTCTGGACCAAAATCTTGTTGTTGTTGTTTTTCTCAAGTTAAAGCATTTGGTGTGTGAAATAAAAATTGTTTACTGCAACTGGGTGGCGTTGGACGCAAGTACACTGCGTGAACTACGATGCAATCAGGTGTACGATACGTAATTGACATCCTAGTGTGAGCGAAACGTCCGGGGTTTTGTTTAGGTTCTCGAAATCGCATTCGTCCAAAGTGATATCAAATTGCACGAAAGTTCATACAGTGGAAAATGAGTCTGCCTTAAAACTTGCGTCTGCTTGTCTCGGTACACCCTTTTCAACACCCCAAGAAACAACGTTCGCGTCCGCCATTTCTTCGGCACGAAGCGTCGCCGAACACTGACTGACTAGGAACTCACTCGGTACAGCTTTTGCCGAACGTTGCCGGCCCCCGTGTCCACTATAGATGCTTTGCAGCTGCCGCATGGGCGCCGCCATAAGCGACCTTCAGTTTTTGTGTCCTCTTATGCGTTCGCTTCACTTCATCGTTGCCACAGCAGGACAGGTTATTGCCACTTTAGGTGCTACTGTGTCCTTCTCCCAGCATAGGCCTTTGGGAGGCTCGTCAACGCCCGTTCGGTGGCTCGGCATTTCGGTAAAGCAGGAGAAGGTCGGCTATGGCGGCTTCAATCTGGCGCGTGTGCAAAGCGTCTATGTGCTCGAAGCACGGGCCCCTAACAATGGTGGACTCCGGATAATGGACCTTTTCCGAGAAGCGTTCTGCGCACGCGCGAGCGCGATGCCAAGCGGCGGAAGTGTGCACGAAAAATCGAGGAAATTCGGACAGGAGGCTGTTGGATCGGCAGTAGAAACGTAATTGCAGCATACATATAATTGTGTTACGCAAAAAAAGAAAGCGGACGGAAAGAATACACACGACGTTTAAGTGGACGCCACGGATGCCCCAGTTGGACGGCGCGTTGGGCACGCACGCTGCTGCTCATGAGAGAGACGAAGAAACTGGTAGCGTAGCTCCCATTATCGACTGGTAGCGCAGGTAGTTCCCTTCCTCGATTTTTAGTTCGTGCAGCCACCGCCTGGTGCCGTCGGTATGTGAAAAAGGTCCATTAGCGCAGTGGCTACTAATGGCGCGCAGTTTTGAAAAAATGTATTTTTGAGGCCGTATTTCGTTACATACTTATAAAAAACGTACCACGAAAAAAGAAAAAAAAAATATCGCAACACACAGTAAGCGTGAACGAGATATCCACAGAATGTCGATAACGACTTCAGAGCGACGGTAGAGAAAGATATCCTAACGGTAGGAGCGGTTTCTTTGAGCACTTGCACGCAAACGCCTGCGCAACTACACATCAAAAAAGAAAAAGGAAAAGTGCCTGCAGGGCAGCCTCAATGAAAGCGTACAACTCCGTGTACACGTTCTTCTCTCTTCCCCATACGGACCAATCAGGAGAGAGCGCCGGCAGCGCCCCTTCTTCCTCCTCCTCCTCCTCGTCCGTGCGGGCGCCAGGAACGAAAAACGCGAGCAAGCTCGCAGACGACTTCGAGCCGCCGTCGTCTGCTGTCGCGAACCCTCAGCTCGGCACGGCACGGCACGGCTCATTTCGACCGGCTTGCCCGCTACTTTGGATTACGGAAAGGAACCACCGGCTTCCTCGCCTCTTCTCTTCTGTGCCCGCGGCGTTCATAAACAACGGCAGCAACCATGGACCTCATGTGCATCGAGTCTCCACATTTCGGCAAGGTTTTGAGGGCGCCGTCTGACAGCACCATCCTGGGTGACAGGACAGTGATGGCTGGCATGTTGGACCTCCAGTCCAGGTACACGGTCACTTGTGACTACTGCCGGCAGGTTCAAACCGAGGTCCTACCACCGATGCGCAAAGTCCTCGCCCAGTGGATGTCCGAGGTAAGCACACCGGAGCTTTATTTTGTTTTGTTTTCTGTCTTTACAATTTTAAAGTTTAGAAACAGATTTTTTTTTGTTTTGGAATCTGATGGTACGACATTGTTATTTCAAACTGCGCTTGCGCAGACAACGGGCAACCGATGGAGACGCTAAAAAGGCTGTATTCGTACGGATCGAATGAAAATTTAATAGATCGTATTGACCGATTGAACCATAATAAAAATAATAGTAAAAGTAATAATACTAATCTTTAATGGCTCCAAAGAGTCATCTCACCTCAGAAAGGCGACAGCCCGTACCACGGTGGCCCGCGGTCTGACGTCCAGTGAGGGTGATTATGGGATGATATAATGTACGACATGCAAGATGAGGACGACATGTTCTTCTGAACGTCGCCCAAAACCGCTGTGCAAATCTCGGAGGTTCGGTGGCGGTTCATGCGAGTTAAGGTAACCTGCTTGAGGCTGTACGATGAACGTTCGAGATGGTAAAGCTCTGGTTGTCTGATGGTGCGTTCGCTCACTCGGGTGAAGGTGAGCATATTCTATCAAAGTGCCATGAAAGCGCCGATGAACTCAACCGTGTTTTCTTTTTTCTTTCTCCAGGTGTGCGAAGAGCAGTCCTGCGAAGACATCGTGTTCCCCTGTGCGATGAACTACGTCGACAGGTTTCTGGCGAGGACAGACGTCAAGAAAAGCCAACTCCAACTCCTCGGTGCCGTGTGCCTGTTGATCGCCTCCAAGATGCGGACATCTCGACCGCTGGCCCTCGAAGCACTCGTCTACTACACGGACTATTCGGTCACGGCGGAAGAGCTAAAGGTGAGCTTGGCTCAACTCCTGTTACTCTAACTAAGCTATATATAATTTCTTGTCGGGGATGTGCGTGTGTGTATGTGTGTGTGTGGGGGGCGGGGGGGGGGGGGGTTAGGGAATCGTCGCAGAGTTTCGATATCCAGCGTTTCAAAAAATTACTCTCATTGCTGGTACGGTTACGTGGTGAAGGTTTTCACTAGTATCGGTTGTAGAAATTGTACTGCTTCAGCACAACTACCAGCAAAGTCGATTTCGCAGGCGCGAACATATGGTTTTGAACGGCGCTTTCACTTGACGAGTGCGCTCGCGTAGCAGGTTTGCTCTAAGCGTGGCGCCCGCCCAAGTACTAATACAATGTATTTTTATATTCTGTTTTTGCTGCGTACTTGCGTACACAGTGTTTGAGCCTTCATTGCGTTAACATATTAAAACTGCATAATATTTGTTCTCCGAAGCATTCTTGAAACAGCTGAAGCTTTCGACAGTTCATAGTTTTTGTTCTCAAGCTCGAGACATTACACGTCCAACAAACAACTTTCCCTCATTCACGCACCTCTGCTAAGATCACACACAAAGAGAGAAGACAAAAGGCGCGATGAACGAAAGAAATGAGGCAAGAAATAATCAAGAACAGCGCACAGACAGCTTCAACTCTGCAATACCGTAGAAAAACCAACCACCAACACAGCCTAAAAAAAGGAAAAATTTTCGTTCTCGGCGCGCCCGGCAACAGTGCAGCAATGCCAGTGCAAAAAGCTGGCCTTGGTCTCCGTGTCTCGTCCGGCACGTCCCGTTCTTCTGAAGTGCCGCACCGGCGTCGAAGAACCCTCGTTTTTGCTCGCGCGTACTCCTCATTTTGTTCTTGTTTTCACTTCCACGTTCAGATGAAGGCGAGGTCCGTTTGCGTTTTCGCCGACTGAGCTAGGGGAGGACTGCTGTGCTAATTAGCTGAAAGCGCTGCCTGCGTCTCCGAACTTTTCGGCGCTCGTACGGGACAGCTGTGTGCTACGTGGAGCGGGCTTCGTCTTTTTATATTATGTTTTAGTATATACTTTACACCCAAGGTGTAATGTCAGAGATTATTACTAAAAGGGTATGAGTGGTGAGACTGATTATTAGTATCGTCGAACATTATTCGACGCCCGTAACCGCGTTCAACTGCTTTTTTTTTTTTAAAGCAGTGATTTGCAGTTTTGATTTTACAAAGGAAGAGCAAAACCCAGAGAGTTCTCATCCATGCGAAGTATAAGGTGCCCCCATTCAGACACGGTACAATTGTATCGTTTTGTTTTCTTTGTAACTAAAGTAATTCTTTTTTCTTTTCTTTTCTTTCATCTTAAAGGTCGTTCGTAGCTTGGAGCTTTCTGTTTAGGTCGATTTGTCGGCTCGCTTGTACAAAGAAACGTGCGTCATCGCAGATCCCTGGAAACTCGACCGAATGTAACCCCAAGCCGTTGGATGCGAGGCCGAAGCTTCCTCGATGTTCAGACTAAACGCTATGACATAGATTTTGTTTTGTATCAATATTATTTCATGTAATGCAGGGTCCGTAACTTGATAATGAGTAAAAACTGAACGACACAATAGGGTACGTCAGCTTTCCTTCTCGGCAATGATATAGCGATGTTACTTAACGAGTACCTGTAAGCGAATTATTCTTTCTGTCCCATACAAATCAAAAGAAGCCCCATCGCTGTTTTCTCTCTAAATTCCCTGTGAACAGCAACGAGGGTAGATGAACTTCGAGTATCTAAAGCCGCGTTCGCTAAAATTGCTTTCGATTAAGTAGGACGCGTTCCTCGAGAACTCGGGGTTACGGTGAACCGGAGTTTCAGCCCTCTGCGATAGTGGAGCGCAACCTGGAATGCTTCCGCATCGTGCCACACATCGACTGCACGCCGTACTGAAATGTGCAGACATTTTTCCTTGTTACTTTTTTTTTTTTTTTTTTGGCGCAGCCGGCTTTTTGTATTCGTCAGCTGGGCGACTCTTTTTCACTCTTAGGGCTTATCAGTATGTGAAACGGGATTGTATTGAGAAATCGTTGCGATTTCACGAAACGTTGAGTACCTGCCGTTCTTTGAGCAAAACAATAAAACATTAAAAAAAAACTGCATGCGCGCTTTAAAGTTTTTACCGACTATTTTCTTTATTGTTTATTAAACAACGCGTGACATGGTCTTGTTTTTCTGGCAATCTGGTTTACGGCTGCATAGCACAAACTTATCGCGTTCATTAAGCCTCATCGTTCTTTTCCTTCTTTTTCTCTTTTTTTTTTCGTGACCTAGTTTTCCTATAAAAACAAACAAACAATTGTCTTAACTATGCTCAGTTTGATCTTTCCGTGTCCTCTGAGGATGCTACCCCTGAAAAGCCGTCTGAAGCGTAGTTATTTCCGTATCGGTCGATGGATATTCACGTGATTATGAATGTGGATAACGTCGGGATTATCGAGCGATTGATAATTCTGGTATTACCGATCTATGCATAATCCCATCATTATCAGTCGATAGATTATCCTCTCATTATTACTCGATGGAGAAATCGAGGACTAAAGTCGACAATAACACATGGCTATGAGGGGATTATCGGCGATAATGTGGGGATTATCGACAAATTACCTGAGAAGTGATTCGTCGATGGATACATGCATCCAGTATCGTGTAGTTTCTGATGCAAATGAACATTATTATTATCATTATTATTATTATGTGCCGGTTCTTCGGCGATGGTTAATGCAACCTGTAGGGATCACTGCAGGGGAAGCTAAAGAGGACGGGCTACAAAATTAAAAGAAAAGATACGCGTATATTTTTCCAGCTAATCGGCACATACGCCGAACGCGTCATTGGAACTTCAAGATTACGTTATCTCGACCATTCGATTTCCCACCAGCCAGGCTCCCTCCGTTCCATGCTTCGTTGCTATAGTAGAGCCCTACGAGCACCTCGGAGACTCTGCAAACTTGATCGAATCTAGAAACTCGACAAAAGAAACACGTGACTCGTGATTCACAGCTAACCGATTAATGAGCGCGTTTTCATGCTGCGTGAATTATAATTTCCCCATACACATGCGCCTAAATATGCGGTCGCTTTCGCTCTTAGGCCTATTTTCGACAGTACGATTATCACGTGTGCGCGCTTAGGCCGGAGTGTAGCAAAGTTGTAAACAAACAAAAAAAAAATAGAGGTGAAATGTTTTTTTTGTTTTTTATGTATTTTGCCGGGCGCGTAGTGCAAGTACGTGAGCAGGCGTAAGTACGAAAAGAATAAATTGGATGCCGAGTTGGCTTTTCTGAAGAGCTTGGCTTGTTTATCCTGTGTATTAATTTAAACAGGTTAAGCTGGTTGGAAAGTCCACCAGCATGATCAGTTTGACCAGCATGCCAAACTGGAGCATGCTGGGGCAATAACCCAGCTTGAAGCTGAGACCAGATCAACCAGCATGTCAAACTGGGCATGCTGGGGCAATAACTCAGCTTGAAGCTGGGACCGAGATCAACCAGCATGACCAGTATAACCAGATCAACCAGCATGCCAAGCTGGACATGCTGAGGTAATGACCCAGCTTGAAGCTGGGACTAGCTCAAGCTGGTTTTTTCAGTAGGGTAGGAAAGCACAAAGCCGCTTCTGCCAACCCTTTTTCTCGGCTATACTCTTGGCTTAGGTTGGATTGGCTTAGATAACCATCCAAGCCAATCCAGTGCCGTGTGTCACGTGACCTTCGGGAAGGCGCAGTGGTTGCGGGGCGCACAGTCACGTGGTACTTTTAGAGCGATGTATTGGCTAGGATGGGGCGTAGCGACCGCTGCCGGCCCATATGTTGCTAGTATTGGCAATACAAAATAATTGTAACTAAGAGAACTAACGAGTCGTAAATCAAAGCGCGTAGGAACTTTGGTATATCTGACGACGATAATATGGCGAGAGTTCTGACAGATGGCATTAAAACGATATATGCGAAGTAATTTTATCATATTAGGGAGTTTTCGTAGACCGCGTTTCTCCCTCCGCTAAGCCCTCCGCGACGAAGAAGCCGCTACTGCGCCTGCGCGCCGATGGCCTTGGCTGTAGAGTTCCGGTTATCGTAGCGAGTTACGGAGAGCGTTGCAGGACGGCGAAAACGATCTACGAAAACTCCTATTTACAGACATCATGCGCGGGAATTACAAATAGTAAAGCTGGTAATGATAATGTACAGCAAATATTAATTTGAGAGATCGCGCGTTTTAATGCAGTTTTCTCTGATTCTTTCGCATATCTTAATTTTCGCTTTTAATGCGCGTCGCAATATCTTTTCTTTTTTTTTTTTTTTGCGCGCGTTTATTTTTTGCGTTTTTAACAGCGGATGGTTGGCCGACCGGAACGCCTCCGCGGTTCGCATTAAACCCGCGGGGGAACCTTCGACCTTTTTGCAAATTTCGACGAAGTTCGACTTATGGGCAATGTTGTCCGGTTCCAAATTTTCGGGGTGAAAAAATAGAAAGTACTTTATTTGATCATTTATAAAATGATTACAAATATTTACGCGATACACAAACAAAAAAGGCGGGTACTCTCAATGTTCTCGTTAGTAAGTAATGCGAACCAGCGAAACCATACATGCAATAAATATTGCACCTTTTCTCCGCCAGGTGGCGTCATAACGTTTTCAAATGTTCACGCGTGCGCACCGAAGTCGGAACTTTAGTCGAACTTCACGTTGGGGAAGTTCTACAAAGTCGAAGCTGGTCGAACTCGAACCTGGGCAGGTTTCGCACGCCACTTCACACCGCCGCGGTGGCACTGCTGTCGGTACCTCGCAGACGCGAATCTCGTATCACCGCACGACGAGCAGCGCCCGCTAGTGGTGTGTGCAAAACGCCTGTTCGTTTTCAAAACAGCGCGTCGGCCTATGGTCTCGACTTCTCGAGCAATGCCTGTTGTGGTAGGCACTGTTGTCGAGGGGGCACAGCCGTTTTGCTCTCCTGGCTATTTTCTTTTCGCGCGAGCAGTCGTGCAGTCAAAACACATTGGCGCACTCGACGCTGCTGCACAGTATATACCTGTGGAATGAAGCGTGACGCCACGCGCAGAGTTTCCTCGCAAATGATGGATTTAGCTCCGTCCGTCACCGGCGCCTGGCAACCCGGGTCGCGCCGCTAAAAGAGGGAGAGGAGGCGGCAGGCAGACGCCATGGCGGAGCGCGCGCGAGCGCGCGCCTAGTTTCGTTTTCGTTTTATCGCCCGTGTCTTTATTTCTCGCGACAGCCGGGCGCGCGTGGACTTCTTTTTCTTGCTGTTGCCGTCGGCGCCGCGTGCACCTAGCTATTCGGGCTCAGCAGTGCGTCATCTCCACGAGGTCATTGCACTGTTGCTACTCCATTTGCGTGTTTGTTTGTTTTACACTGTCGTCGATCGGCGGCCGGGAGCCATGCCTCGCAAGTTTACGACGGCTTGGCCTCCGATTGGTCGTTGGACACGGCGGCACTAACGTTGTTACAGCACCGACATCCTGTTTCTATCCGGAGGGGTTGCCCATTCCCCTCTTGCACTCGAGTTTGTACTGTCCATCTCAACCTTTGTGGACGGGAAGGGTTCTTAAAATGCCGCTCGAAAAGATCGGCATCTCTTTGTCGCGCGATAGCGAGGTGTGACAGGAGCGGTGGTCGTGACACTGAGGTATCTGGAGCGTCACGTGGTCTCTAACAGCTGACTCGAGGGCCGGTTTTTGTTGTTGTGCTTTCTGGCCTTTGTCGCTTCCGTTATCTTGAGTTTAGGCAGGTGGATTGGCCATTGTCGATATGCCCTAAGCCTTTTGTGTGCCGCCACGTTTATTTATTTATCTTTTTTTCTTTTTCCGGAGGAATGTTTTGGTGCAGTTATTTCTCTGAAAGGTCGCTGCTCTCATCAGTCAAATGGTTTGGAAGCTGTCTTCTTGGCGTCTCTTTGCGCCGACGTCTTAAAAAGACAAAATTAAAACCGATAAAAAAAAAGATTTTTAAAAACAACTATCGGGCGGGATTTGGGGCGCTATTCACACATCTGCAGAAGTCGGGGACCTGATTCCCTTCTTGGCGACGCCCTTGTATTATTCCTACCTGTGACGTCATGGCCATGATTTGGCTCAGGGGTTGTGATCCTGGATACTCATCGAACGAGTTCGACAGTGTGTGATACAACGTAGTGGTAGCTTCCGGTAATCGTCGCGTTCTCGTCAGCCACACCGTTGCTGCGTTCTGTTCTACGCATATACATGACGCCGCCATATTTGTAGTTCGTCGTAGGCACGCGCCAGTTCACGAGAGGCTCGTGCTCCGCTCGCGCAGACCCTCAGCGGGGATGTCGCCTGTGTAAAAAAAGACAACGGTTCCCACGGTGCGTGGTGCCAGCGGTTTGCGTACAGGTCATAGTGGCCACTCGGGGAGGGCCGACCACAACGATGCTTTTGGTCGCGCAAGTCTGTGTCTTTTTTTTCCCGCTTATTTTGGTTTGCGCACAAGTACGCGCGTTATACCAACATCACGTAGGATAATCGAAGCCTGCGAACAGCCTCTGTAACTCTGCCAAGCACGACAGGCTGGTTTCGAACAAGTTTAGGGCGTACGTATGTGCGAGTTGTGTACTTGTTTTCCTGTTGAGTGCTCTACGGTCTTAGTTTCGAAGTGAAGACATTCGAGATTGACGATGGCACTGTAGAAGAGCTTTTTTTAATCCAAGCTGGACTAACCCGGGTTCGCTTCTAGAGTGTCTTCATTCTGCAATGGTCGAGGAATATAATCAAAATGGTCATGGAAAACCTGGAAGAGTCGGGAAATCGGAGAGAAGTAATTTGTGTTAGTTACATCCGCTAATTAGTTAATCATCCGCTAATCCTGGCGGTACCACCATATGTCGTGGAGGTGGCGTGTCCGACCTTTCAGACGACTCTCCCTCCCACTGATGAATGGAGCGTCCTTCCGGCGCCTCCGTTAGGCCGATCCGTATCTACATCCGGGCTCGTCTTCTCTAACGGCGAACGGGAGTCCCGCCTAGGTTCAGTGTGGCGAGGGACCGCACTATTAGGCTTCCGATTATGCAAATTAGGGATTCTTTTCCAGCTCATGATCCGCGATAGGGAAAGACCTGGTCGCGTAGGCCTTGTCTGGTCGGTACCAGGGCTAGAGGGAACCACCTGTGCTTCCGCTGGCAAACATCTTCGTCTTCAATCTTGACGTCATTTCCTTTGTTTAGCATCATGAGGTCGATGTACGGGAATCTTTTAATGTTACTTTTTCTCTGTGGCTGTCTCTTACGCTGTTTCCTGTCGGTTTCGATGTGGATGGGTGTTGTTAAACCGAAGCTTGTTCGTGTCATCACAACCGCATGATGCAAGTTTCACTTTAAGCTATGGAAATCATCCTGCACTGATCATATTGTACGTTGTGAGAGTCATGTGACGTCTTTTCGATACGGACTGATTCCCAGCCAAATTATGAACATGCGTGTGCCGAATTTAATTAGGACATTGCATCTCACTCTAGGAGTTCAGTTGCGACATTGCGTCTCACTCTGAGAAACAATACGAAAATTCGTCACTTCCGTTTTTACTCATACGACTCGAACAGGAGCTGCCACTCGCCGGCACCGCTGTCCGCAGGCACATCGCAGGCCTCGGAGCTTTCCGCGGGGAGTGTCCGCTGCTCTTTGGGCCGCGTGTCCTCGTAAAGGCGAAGTTCTAGCGGCTGGATGCGGTCGAGAAGTCTAAGCTTCAACTCCGGATCCATCGCTAATGACGCAGACTACCGCTGCCACCGCCACCAGCTCAGATGCCCGAGAACACAGCTCGCGCCGAAGTTGAACGGAAGTCGCACGAGGCTTGCGTACGTTTGTCATCCGAGCAGCCAAGCCAATCCAAGCGGCTTTAACTCTCCTCCGCTCAGAGCGCACAGGCGCGCGAGAGAAAAGTGGAAAGGAGGACCGTTACATCTTGCTTGACCAAAATTCGTCTCGGACTGCATGCAAATAAACTCTAATTTTTTTCTCTTCGTTGTAAATTTGTTTTTTGAGATCCTTTTTCCATCCAGGCTGTCTACTCTTTTTTCTCCTCTGCTTATGTCTTTGAAGGTCTTGAAGGTTTTTGTTTTGCTTCGTATTTGGGCTTCTCATCGCCTAGAAGTGGAAGACGTGCCCAAATCAGACTGTGCCATCCAGGCGGACTAATGGGTAGCCTGAATGAACTTGCACACTTGACACAACTTGGATGCAGGCGAAGCGGCGACATCTCTGCACTTCTACGTCCTTGATACGGTCCCGTACCATGCACTTGTCTAGCCGTCGTCATGAACCCTAGGGAAGGTCGTCCTTGTATACAACGACAACGACCTCCATCCCTAACTTAGCACATTTGTCGCTTGTCTGTCCACAACATCTAATCGGGCATGCGCGGACATCGGACCCTAGTGACATCCACAAGAGGTTATGACCCCTTCAGAACCTGAGGGGAAAGGGGGGGTTGCTGCTGCTGCTGCTAGGGGCGGGGGCGGGTCGTCATCAATCAAGTGGGCTGGCGGTGTGGCAACAGCAGGAGCAAAGACCGCACCACTTCTACATGCATTTTGCGGTGGACTGAACCCAACTGCGTCGCCCAGATCCTCACAGCTGTGGCGGCCTCTGGCGGCCCACGAGGGTTTGCCCCCTCTGCCCGGGCAGATGCACCTGCTGGCCGATTGTGCTGCCCATATGATGGAAGACACCTCTTTCTGCAGCAGCGGCAGAGCCACCCTTGTCCACAGCTTCGGCTCGAGCAGTAGACGTGCGCCGGAGCCAGTGGGTTTCGGCGCCCTTTCGATGACGCCGCACTGGCGGACCGAGCCTTTGACTCTTCGGTGCGTACGCACGTCAGAGTTGACGGACATCGGGATTTGGCTTTTGTGACGTCCGGCTTCCGGCAGTTGCGCGGGCGCCGTCGGGTCTGTTTCTGGTCCGGTTGGGAGCCTGCAGCTCGCTTCTGTTGTTCTGGAGTTTGTTGTGGGAGGGTTCGGTTTCCCGACCTGTCTTTTCTTGGAACCCTGGGTTGTTGATGGGAATTTTGTAGGACAAGTTGTGCGCTGCAATTGTCTGCTCTTGACTGGGTCCGTAGGGCAGTTGATTCAACGGTAGGACCAGAGTCACGGGACAATAAGCTACGCTCTTATTAAGGTGGACACCGAGATGCGTACCTGCTTGGGGGTGCTGATTGTTATATCGTCGGAAAGGGAACGAGGATTAAGGGGAGAGCAGACGGAGTACAAAGGGAAATTGGGAGACAGAAAGAACGCACATATCTTCCCCATCGGCTCGAGACACAACTGCACATCGAAGGAATGTTTCGGGTTCAACCAGCTCCCGTTAAATCGATTTTGACAGACGTACGAAATATGCCTTATACCCTAGGTACGCTAGCGCTCTTAACTGTCATTAAGCAAACGACAGTTGACTCAATCGCGATCGGCCGGAGTTACACGGCGGCGCCAACTGCCATTGATCGCTAACGATCATTGAGTTCAACCGAGCTGGCCTGCCTCGAGTTAACTGATGAGGGGATTCGCCTCAATAGAGCTAAAGATGGCGGCGTCCGCCCCATCGACGCCCATGGCCAGCGCTAGCGAAGCCCTTACTGTTGCGGAAGATTGGGGAGGTATCTAGAAAGTATCGTCGCAGCAAATATTGTCCGAAGAGGTGCGATTCGGGGCCAGAGCCGCCGCTAGAACGATCTCGGCACGTCGCGGAAGCCGAGGCTCGGCGAGGGCGGCCAGTGTAATGTTGGTACCGATAAGACTTATCGTTATTTACTCTAGAAACAAAACAAAAATGTTTATTTTATTTAGTTTTAAGCGTTTATAATGAATGAAAAATGTGCCTATAATTCAGTTGCATTTCTATTGAAGAAAAAAAGGTAATGTGACATCTTTTTCGGTTTCGTTTCGGTTTCAAGTGTGTCCCTCGACGCGCATCTCATCCGAGGTTGTCAGGCCTCTGTGTGTACCGTGTAACACCGGACACCTTAGTTGAGCTCAGTGAGAGTTGAGAGATGTTAACGATCGTTGACATCTCTCAACGATCGTAGAACGCTAGTGTAACTAGCGTGTAAGTATACGATGGCATATGTTGTTATTTTCCAGTTTCTATATATTTAATTATATCTACTTCCTAATTCGTGTTAAATACTTCCTCTATTTGATTATATATTGGTCCCCGTTTCTGCTCCGTGTGATGTTGGCTCTTCTAGCCGCGGTCACAATACACATCGTGCATGAGACAGCCTGCAAAAAAGCCTAAAGCGTAAAAGCACGAAAAAAAAACATGCTTCCACAAATATTTTAGGCGCGTTCACCGGATACTTTTATGTATTTTCTATGACGTATGAACGACGTGAATGGGGCTTTAAAGGGTACGGAAACGAAATTTTTGCTCTTCTTTGGCAGCCCAGAAACACTAGTCTGTAGACTTTTGTGTGTGTGTGTGGGAAAGGGGGGGGGTCTGGCGGCAGAAAAGTTAAGAAAGCTACTGTAAAACGAATGAACAGATGTCAGAGATTGCGCCTGGTGGCGAAGTGTGAAGCACCGTTGGAATACCGCCACGTCATCGGCCTCGTAGAAGCAGCGCCAGTTCGCGGCAGTATGGCTTTCTCGCGTGGAGTCACTCAGTCCTGAGTGTGACTTGGCGGAGAACGCTAACGGGCTCTAGTTCGTTGTGTATGGTATCTTCCGCGGCGCTTCCGCAACGTTAATTCCACACCTTCGAGATCTCCGCTTTTTGCAGACGTTAGGTAGGAGCTTGAACTTTGAGATACGTATGTTTCTGAAGCACACCGTCTAGATGGCGTTTCACCTATACTCTATACGGAACACATAGTTTTGAAACAAAAATCTAGGATGGCGCTTCAACTGACGGGCGGCTAAAGCCCCTCGATGTGTTCGTGTTTGACAGGTAACGTCAGATGCGCCACAACACGACGCCCGTGCCTCGTGCACTCCTTGAAGCGAATGGCGCACAGGCACTGAATAGAACGATAGAACGGCCCTTGGAAGCGAACGGCGGCGGAGCACTCGCGCGTGGCACGTGTCTTGAGCTTTCGCGCAACAAGGGTTGGCGGTACTTGTAAAAATGCCAAGCGTGAATAGACCGGTCTCACTATAGTCGGTGACAGGCTAAGTCTACAGTGGAAGCTCCTCCCACCTCTTTCCACTTCAGGAGAGAGAACGCTGGAGAGAATGTGACGTCCTCTCCAGCGTTTGCTCTGCTAAGGTGGAAAGATGAGGGAGGAGCTTCCGCTTTACTCTAACCTGTCACCGGCTATAGCCAGTTTGACTACGCCACCGCTGACGCAATACATCGAGGGAACTTTGGTCATAGCCTCCTCATAGTCTCACAAAGCCTGGCAGTTCCACGACGGAGCCATGGAGTGCCCGGTCGCGGATTTGGAGCGCGAGGATCTGGTAGAACAGAGCATCAAAGAGCCATTTCTCGGGGAACCTGGACGTCAGCGCACAGCTTTCGCAGTGGCGAGGACCCGAAACACACTTTCGGGTCCTCGCGTCCCGCCGCAGCGGGGCGCCAGTCACGTGGCTCTCCTCTCGTCCGTTGTCTGCCGCTCCGCCTTTTCCATTTCGGCGGCCGCTTCTCGTGGCGACCTGCCAGGCTTTGTCAGTATATATGGGGATGCTTTGGTATTTATGCACGTGCTACGACCTCGCTCGAGCTCTGCGCACGTAGAGCACGAGATGGCACGAGTCCTCTCGTGGACTGCTGTCTGCCTCCTGTGAACTAAAGTTATGGCGGCGTCACGCATGCGCCGAACGCTTAGCAAGGTCGGTCTATTTGATCGAGGGACTTTGCGGGAGGCGGACTGATGGGTGTGAAGTGGGGTACCCCCCGCTCTGCGGGAGTTCCTCAACTGAGGAAACCTAGTGACGTTGGTATAGCATCGAAGCCCTTCTTCCTTTGTATTCCCTAATATTGAAACAGGAAGATCTTGAAGAATTGTCAGAGGACAGTGTGCCTCCGCCTTGTTTCATATCTGTTGTTGTCACGCTTTTCGCTGTCCAGCCGTTAACATGTGCACTTCCGCGTGTTGAATCGCGCATTCACACTGACCGCATTCTCGCCGCGAACAAGTGCTGTCAGCGACACGAACAAGCCGCACCGCGTAAGCTACTGCACAATGTAATACTCTTATTATTTACCACGCGTTCGAGTTTTTGCCTATACAGCGCCCGTCCAGGCTCGTAGGCGCCGAATATTTTCTTCACGTCATGACCCGCTGTCTGGGGCTTTACGAGAACGAGGCATTGTTAGGGGTCGGTTCAAAAGGGTTGGGGGAACAATGAATGGCTCAAGTTGGCGCCTGAAACTGTTCTGACCACGGGAAAGCCTTCTTTTTCGCGCCTGTTCTCGTAGGCGCCGCCGACATATAGTTCAGACGCGCACATATGTGTTGCAAGCCGCCTGAGAAGAAAGACGCGTGTGCGTAACTCACGCGTCTAGACTTTGTTTCTGTGACTGTGGCGCCTGTTTTACCCACTGTGCCTTCTTTCTTTTTTCTCTTTGCTTGTTCTGTCGAGTAGAGTTTGCACTGGTTAATCTGGGCATCCGAAGTCCCGTTTCTAACAACGCGGTGGACACGGATTTCAGTTCTGCGACAGAAGCGAAACTCCACTTAGTGTGAGCAGAAGCGATGTTTTAGAATTTAGCTCGTCCACACTTTTTTTTATTTCTTTTTTCTGTTTACAAGCGCTTATCGGGAATACGAGCTAAAAACGCAATAGCACGAAAAAAAAATGTTTGCTGAAAATTTGTACGTTGCGTGTCTGCGAGTAGTACTTGTTTGTTTGCTCAATTGGGGCGACACCTTTAACGGCGGAATGGTGACAAACATTCGACCAACTTTGCCGAAAGTAATTGATATGCGTATCTTTAGACAGCCGGAAGTTAGTCAGCCTCAATGGACGTCTGATATATCCGCCGTAGCTCAAAAACATAGTCGGGGCAGTACTGCTACTAGCTTGAGGTCTTTAACGTGCCTCACGCAGCAGTGATACACGACCGCACGTCGCTACAATGATCATAAAGCACAGAAAAAAATATTACATTTTAGGCAGCGTAAGGTACACGCTGTAAGTAGGAAATTTAGCCAGTGCCGTCTCGGGGTCCTCGATGTGTATCACGCTGTAAAGATACACCACGACATGCCGATAAAATGCTCATCAAAATATCAATAGAAAACAAAAAAACGGGCAAGTGTGGCGGTTGAACCCAGATTCCCTGGATTGTTCGACGCGAGCTTTCGCTCCACGTGCTCCGAGCCGCGGTGCGTTAAACACACTCGGGTTCTTCGTGAGCGTGTTAATTCTTAGAAGAACTAAACCCTTTGTACATGAGGGATAGGCTTAAGTCGGTTCACGGGCTACTGGCAGCTCAACTTTCTCGCAAGCGCAGTTCGGCCTCGCTGGCGTAAACAAGTGGTTATCCAGCGACCCTTGCCGGCCCAGCGGGATTCCGCCAACAAATATTAATCGGTCTTCGTTGAGAGAACAGGCGCTCTGATTGTTAGCGTGGGTTACTGTACTTTGTTTGAACTCGCTCGCCAGATACACGCGGCCATGGCCTGGATTTCACTCCACCTTGCTACCCTTTTTAAAGAGCGAACAGATGCTCCGCGATGTTCATTTTGTTTTTTTCTCTATCTGTTCCTATTCTTTGTATCCTTCTTGTTTCATTCTTTCCTACGCTTTTTTCTCAAGTCTTAAAGAAAAAAAAGAGGAATGGCTTTTTGCGGTGCGTTCAAGACGCTATCGATTCTTTACCTCCGTTCATTTCTCTAACATTTTTTTGTTTCTCGTATCCGTCTTTTAACGCGGTGCCGACAGCAGTGGCTCCAGGAGGGGAGGTCCTTTGTGATGATGAAGCAGTTTTTTTTTCTCTCGTGTTTGTGTCTGCGTGCGGCCTGCGTTCCCGCGCAAGGTGCACGGGGTGATGAAATGCCGAGCCCTTGTTGTGTGGAACCTGTTGTGTGCGGTATTTGCTCCAGCTAAAGCGAGATACAGAAAAAGAGCTTGCACTTGCCGTTGCTTCTCCAGTATACGGACCATCTGTTGGAAGACGAGCTCGCTGTGAACTCTCTTTGGGAAAAACGTTCTACCGCATCTTGCAAGGTCCCCGCAAGCATGTGGGGTCCTAACTCCCCCCTCCGTTTCTAGGGGTTCTAGGGGTCGATGGGGTTACGATGGTCTTTAAACTTCGGGGAGAAAGGGGGCTGCAGGTTGTCGAAAGGCGTGGAGGTTTATAAGGGGAAAGGTCAGAGGTTGAATGCACTTGCTGGTTTACCGAATCTCAAGCGGCTTTCTTTTCTTTCTTTTTTTGAGGTATAGGTTTGTACGTAATAGCTGCTCCTTTTTTGTCACGATATATGGCCCCACATTGTGCTTATACGCCTTGGGTGTCGGCGAGGAACAACTTGGGCCGCATCTATTAAGCATCGATCTGAGAGGCATATGCACCTGGTGACAAGTGTTACTCGATCATTTGTCTCGTGCGGCGTACAACCTCCCAGACTTTCCGTGTCTTTTTCTTCTTTTTTTCCTGTTTGTTTTCAATTGAAGCCTGCAAACCTGAATGTGGTGGCGTTGCGAAGGTGTACAACGCACAAGCGCTGTTACTACATCGTCGTTATTATTATGTATTATTATTTATTATTATTTTTTTTTGTTGACGTGGTTCCGGCATGCATAATTTGTATCGTAGTTTTATTGTCCGGACGGAGTGACGTACTAAGTTTTTTTTGTATTTTTCTTAATTGTATTCTTTTTTTTGTATGTTTTTGGGGTCGTTTGTTGTGAAGGGGCCTGGACCATTGTCAAGCTGCTGATGCCGCCCGTTTCAAATATGAAACAAATACATATTTTCTTCTTCTTCTTGATTGACAGATACCTTGCGTTTGATTGGTCGAAGATGTTTACAAATCCTCGAATAATTAAAGAGATAGCTACTGGCTCGTGAGCCTTTCCCGAAGGGGTGATAAGGTGTGGGAATGATAATGAAGGTGACTGCAATAAAGGCTGTCCTGGAGGTTCGCTTTCACGCACTGAAGGGAAGAAGGTGTGTCAGGACAGTCTTTGCGGTGCCGTGGAGTCCCGGTGCAGATGGATCCACTGTTACTGGCATACATAGAAAGAGTCTCACAAGTCTTATACCCGTGCCACACGGGCAACTCGAATGCCATTTACAACGAATGGCACTCGTATGATCGACGAATCGGCTCGCGATCTGTCGCGCGTGGAATGCGCTACGCTTGGAGTGTCGCACGCTGATTGGCCGATCGTTCAAATGTCATTCGTTGTAAATGGCATTCGAGTTGCCCGTGTGGCACGGGTATTAGAAAACGGCTTTCAGGAAATTGCTGTCCGTACGCAGTACAGCTCTAAGAGCTTGCCATGTTTCATTGCGTGCCTGCTTTTAACTAAACCACCTTTTATTCACTTTTTTGTTTGTTTTTTTGTTCCAGGCCTGGGAGCTGCTGGTGCTGAGCAAGCTCCACTGGGACATGGCGTCGGTGGTTGCCAACGATTTCGTGGACCACCTCCTGTGCTGCCTCGGGGTGTCCGGGGACAGGGACACGGTTCGGAGGCACGCCAACACCTTCATTTCCCTATGCGCCACCGGTAAGCACTGGCCCGACTTTTTCCTTTTTTCTTAATACGCACGTGGTTCTTTGTGTTCCGTTTAATAATAATAATAATAATAATAATAACTTTATTCACCACATATATGCGTATACGTATAGGTCCGACCGCAACTGACGCAGCTATCGGCTGCAGCCAATCGGGCAGTGTGAAAAGTGCATCGTAACGGCGCTATCCCCGGCTTAACAAATCGCGCATTGGGCGGCTAGTTGCGCCACCCTGTGAGTGTTTCTTTTTTGTTTTTTTTTGGGTGGTGGGGGGGCAGTCGGTTTGGGTTTGATCGGATTCGATCGACTTTTTCGGACTTTTCAACGCCAAGTTCGTGTCGAAAGTTCGACTGAAGTTCGACTATTACGAGCATGCAAAGAAATTGAAAACGAGCTAACGCGGCGGACGAGGGGTGCAATATTTATCGGCTATAAATAGTTTTTTCTCCACATTTGCAAACTAACCGGATCGTTGAAAGCTCGTGTTTGCTTTGGTGGCGTGGGTAAATATAAAACAATTTCACGCGTAAATATGTTTTTCTTTATATTTTTATTATATATATATATATACATATATGTCTCGTGTAGGAGTCGGGCGACACTGTACGCAAGTCGGAACTTTGCCAAAAGTTTGCGTGCTTTCGCCGAACCGGTTGAACCTGAAGTTCGACAAAAAGTGTAAACATCCGCTCAGCCCTAAGCTGACAGTGCAGTGGAAGCTAGGCGCTCGCCAGACCAATTAACAGTCTCCCTTTCATCACGTGACCTCGCTCTGTCCGCGTGAGTATGGGCAGAATGGTGGTGCACGGAAAATTCGGGAAGTCGGTCATCCGGTGTCTTTACTGTATAACGTGAATAGTTTAGCCAGCGCAGTACTGCCCTTAGCCTGGGGATCTTTAACGTGCACCGCGCAGTAATGATTGCGTGAATGATCCACATTAGAACGTACAGCGGTGGGAGTTTGGCTCACAGATCCCTGGGTTCTAGGGCGCAAGGTTTTTGCCCTACGTAGAACGATAGAGACGCGCCTAGCTTGGCGAAAGTTTGGCATTCCTAGGACCCTAACTTGCACCTGGCACGATTTTGCTCCAATGTGTTCGTTTAGTTACAATACTTTGGTGTTTCGAATGCCTTTTTTTCTTTTTCCGGCTCGCCACAAAACTGTTAGACTGCCAGACTTGAGCCAAAAATGCACATATACGAACCGAAGAACCAGCAATAAGGCATTTAATCTGGCGCTTGTTTGTCAATTTAGGCCCAAAGTTGCCAAATGAAAGCCGAACAAGCAGAAGTGAAGCCTAACTTTGGCGCAGGTTTGGCAATGTACGCCTTAAGATATACACCAGATGACGGCCAAACTACATACCAAGAGTGAAGCTTCACTTTTGCACTGGTTTGGCGAATTGGGGTCAATATATAGCGATACTCTGGCCAAAGAATCCAAGGTATGGCCAAAGCTGACATTCTTTGGCCAGAGTGTCGCTATATATGTCAAGTTTGGCTATACCTTGGATTCTTTGAGCTTTTATAGCGCCTTAAATTTCCAGACAAAAGACCCAAATTTTGGCCCAAGAGCAGTGCTACCCGGAGCTCCACGTGCTCCGCGCGCCATAGTGTGTGAACACACACAGCCACCGTAATCACGTGGCAAAAGACAGATAAATGTCGTTGTCCAACGGGGACATCGTTTTCACCGAACTACCGAACTAAGAATGCAACGTTTGTTCATTCCTTTGCCCCAGTGTTTGGGGAGTCTTAAGCATCGTTGTATAAATGTCACGTATTGTACTTTCCTTTTGTGATTTTTGTTAAATTAGTGATAGAACTTGACAGTTTGGGATAATGAAGTCTTACACTATAATATTTTCAATAAATAATAATAAATTAGTCTATATACTCGAAGACGCGAGATCGCTAAAGTAAACTTGGGCTGACACACTTTTGGTATTCAGGAAATAACAATACGACAATTAGTCATATATGAATATTTTAAGTGGTAATATCAAAACTACAATCCACACGCGCTAATACGAGCACAATCACATACAAACCTTTCGTGTTATTGTAAACTATATAAATTGAGTTGAAATTATTATGGCTCAGAAATATATAAGAAGCGAATCGGGGCTCCCGAATCAGTTGTGACAATATTCACAGTTCGCGGTCAGTCTTCAAAATGTTTACGCAAGTATTACCCGAAGTAAAACCAACAAAAAATAAACTTGACAATACAAAAAGAAAAGAAATGCGACGATACTAAAAGAAGGACGTAAAAAAAAAACTGCCAAAACAAGGACCGTATATTCATAGACAAATAAAATTCCTAACCTCGGCTGAAAGCTGAAGCTCAATTTTGTTTCTTTCCACATTTTGGCATGTTTATCGCTCATTGTTTTCTGCTCACACCGCAGACGGCGCCGTTGAGATAGGCTCCAAAGAGGATTGTCTCTCAGCCCGCAGTGTAAGCACCAAAACAACAAACAGTGCGACGGTATTTTTGTTGTGTGTGTGTGAGTGCGTGTCTATGTGTGCGAGTACATGTGTCACCGAGCGCTAGGCCGCTTGTGCGAGCGCTGTGACTTTCAGAGAGGTTCCGTCGGCACCGCAAAGTCTTGCAAGAGTAATCGTAATTGTGTCTGAAATTTTGCAATTACTGATGCTGAAAGTAATGAAATTACAATTCCTTTCGGACGTAAGTTAATTATTTACAATGACAAATTACGTAGAAGTTAATTAAATTACAGTTATTCAATTACTGTAATTGAATTACTACCAAAGTATGCAAATAGGGCGGAGAACGGAACACACAGCATCTTTCACTGAAAGATGTCGCCTTCCGTGTTCTGTCCTCTTTGTTTATTATTTCGTGCATAAATATAGACGCAGCTTTGGCCCTTAGCCAAGCCTGTCGGCATCTCCGCTCAAAGGTTCAATCCGGCGCGATGCAGTTGCTAGGTCGTTTGGAACGCGGACGTGGGGCGGCGGCGGCGCGGCGACGTTGTGCCTTTTTTTATCGGGGAAACATTGTAATACATGTTGTTTGTCCGCGCCGTCTCTATCGCCCGGAAGGCAGCAGGAGCCTCTTGGGAGGGGGCTTCTCGGGGGCGGCTGATAAAAACAAACGGGACAAGGCAAACAAAAAGCCAACACTATTGCTCGGCCGGTATACGTATGCGTGGCTCGAGGTGTCCGTCTTCCGCTGTAGTATTCGCACGCGTATCGACTGAGATAAGTGCCGCCAAGCATACTTGAATGAAGTAGATACGTCAGGAGAGACATTCTGGTTCCGATCTGATTCCAACTGATCCCTGAAGTTTGCCGACGCAATCTGCATGAAGTACATGGCACCGATCTCTAAGGGCATGTGCTCCAGCTGCTAAGGATGGAATGGCAATCAATCAATCATCTTTATTCACTTTCAGATTGCGATAAAAATAACGCGTGGATGGAGTATTAATTAACATTAGTAAGCCAATCTTGGTCTAATCTGTATCTGACTGATCCTCATGTTTGCCGACGCAATCTGCATAAAGCACAGTTCTAGCCGTTCTCAAGGGCATGTATCCAGCTGATAAGGCTGGAGTGTGTCAATCAATCGCTCAATGTTATTCACTTTTTGATCGGAATAAGAATAACGCCTGAATGAAGTATCAACTAGTATAGACATTCTAAATTCGCGATCTGAATCCTGACTGATCGTCATGTTTGCCGACGAATATACATTAGGTGAATTCCTTCGGAGCCAATCTGCAAGGGCATGGTCCCGCTGCGAATTGCTCGAATGTCGATCAATCAGTCAGTCGACCGATCATTCAACCAATCAATCATTAATTTTGTTCACTTTGAAATCATGATAAAGGCGTCGCCTAACGCATCTGAATCGGTATAGCCCATTCGGCTATTCTTGGATTCATTCGAATATGAACAGAAATAAGAATGCGAAGGTTTCCCAGCTTGCACCGTACAGATACCGTAACAGTAATGCATTACTCACTCATTGGATCCACGTAGAACTTTTTGTGAGTTGTAATGAATGTTTGGCTTTTTGTATGTTGTTGCTTAGAGCGCTTCATCCTTTGGTCCCCTACACTGTCATTCGTTGTTCGTACATGTTGCGAGATAATGGAATGTTGAAATTGTTTTTAACTGAACACTTTTAGTCATTCTGTCCCATGGTGAGAATATACTTGGTGGCACTCGTGTACTAGTTACTCAAATGTGCAACATGAAAGCAGTCTCATAATCCCGTATTAAGCTTTGGGGGACATCGCCGAGTGTTCGCTTTTGTTGCACAAATCCGTCAGTGTAAAAAAGCTGTGAAAACGGTTATTGCGTGAGTTGACTGCCACATCTTGACAATCCGCATTCAGTACTCTCGATGGCTGGTCTATTTAATCATCTCGAACTATTCTTTCCTCCAAACTGATATATCGCCTGTGCGTGGCGGATTTTTGAGCTAATCATTTATATCGAGAGTTCTCCGTAACTCTATGAAACGTTTTGCCGCCATTGCGTAAACGTTCATTGGTAGAAGAAAGCTCGTGGTGAGTGCGAGAGGACTCTGCGCGGCATACGCAAGTTAGACTATTTGAGATTATTCTCCTTAGGGATGTTGCTTCAGTGAGGCATCTGTCATCGGTTGGCTTCGCGCCACGTTCCGCTCATACTCGTATTTCATCGTGGCCATCTCGGGCGGTTCATTGGTTGGCGACATTTACAACGGATGAGGTTACACAGACACACACACATACAAAATCAGGCAGACACAAAATGGGGAGTCCGGGCCCATGGCACGAGCCCCGGATCCAGGTGTGCTGCCTGGTCGGAACCCCTCGGCATCCTTCACACAAAAAAGAAGCTATAACACAAGATCGAGTCCCCCGAAGTGGCTGAGTCACTGCGGAAACGCGCACCCGGCACGAGCGCGCAAACTTATCCAACCAGTTCCGCTCTCTGTCTTGTATACCCAAAAAGCGAACGACCGCTTGTTCTCCCGTCACGCCGCTAGGGGGCGCACCATGTGGCGATAACGCGGTCGCGCGTGCGCATTGACGCGGGTGGAAACCGTGGGTGGTGGTCCTTAATATTTTTATCCCCCCCCCCCCCTCCTTTTCTTTCTTATTCCTGGCCACTACGTCTTTGCTCGATGCGTCTGCCACACCAGCGCGATGTTACCCAGACCCACCGCACGCGTCGCCAGCGTCGCGCAACCGTGTGTACATCCATCCATCCGAGGGAGGGAGGAGGAACCTAACAATGGCTGCCGCCGCATTGCTTTGCACCTAGAACACCTGGATTTCTCCGGCTCGGGCACAATAGGGGCAGCCGGCACACGCTTGGCACGCGTGCGCAGTAGAGACGCTTTCTTTCCGAACGCCTTTCGATACTTTTTTTTTTATTATTTGTCTTTAGGTTTGGCGGTGTTCGGGAGGTCTCTTTTGTAGGCTGTCTTGCGTCTGCTACCCCGTAGTTGAATGGCCGTGGGGGCGAATTTGGGGGGGTCCCTAGTCTGTCTTTGGAGGTAAACTCGGTGGGGGCATGTGTGCTGGGGGGGGGGGGGGGGGGCTTTTCAGAGTTTCTACGGGGGAGAGAGAGAGTGAGATACTGATTGGGGGAGGGGACGACGGAGGGAGGAGGAGAGAGTGTAAGGTTTTTCGAATCTCCAGCTGTTTCCGGTTTCTGGGGCGGTTTATATTGATTTTGCGGGGAGGTGGTCGCCTCTTGCGGGATCCCCCTACCTGGTCTTACCGGGTCTTGTTAAAGGGACGACTAGACCCCCGTGACAAAGTGCGAAGCTGCCACTGCTTCTGCTGCGGCGGCGGCGGCTCGCGATCTCGACTCAAATGGCGTCTGGGGAAAGAAGCGGCATACAAAAGGACGGAGGATGTCCTTTCTGTTGTCCATGGTCGCGCAAGATTTTTTTTTTCGCAGGTTAGGAGAGATCGGGGAGAGGGGTTACTAGGAGGGGAAGGGGGGTTCGTCTGGTGCGGTCTTGGGGAGAACCCCATGGGTGCCTGTCTGACCGGTCAGTTCATGGCTGTCCGTTGACCCGAGCTCGGTGTCTGTCCCCCGCTGACCACCGTTAGACCACTTTCACCTGGGGGAGATAGCTTAGGGACCGGGTTGTTGTGTCTGGACGGTGTTTATTTTTGGATTGAATTTTTTTTACTTCTTCTCTCGGTGTGTTTGTTTGTCTAGCGTAACCGATAGTTTCCGGGAAACCTGTGTGGGTATGTAAATAGCGGCTCTGACAGCTATATTATTTACAGTAAATCATTGGCTGCCTCGTGTAATTGAGAAGTATAATAAACTCTTACTTTTTTTCTTTCTTTTTTTACGGTACCGGTAAGGTATTTAACAGCTCTTGAAATAAAATCCGATGAAACGGCGTTTGACGAAACTGGTTCCACGAATCGATGTTTGACGAAATGGCATCTAACGAAACGGCGTTCTATAAAACGACCTTCGACGAAACGGCTTTCGATGAAGCGTCCGGTCTCGGTGAAAGGCGGAGACAAGTGCGTGTCGCGGGAATCTGCGGAAACTAGATTCCAAATTTGTCATTCGTCAAGCGGCCGTGGGGCCCTCGGACTCTCGCCTTAATTTAGAAAAGTCTCGTGCAAGGTGCTGGACCAGAAGTAGTATTCGTGTCACGCCCGGTTAAATCTCCCAGCTTCGTGCCGAATAGCACACTTCAGTGACAGCTTTAAAAAAAAGCAACGAAAAAAAAGACGCTTTTTGTTTTGTTAATCGGCCGAAGTGAATCAACCGAAGCCTCTGGAGTGATGATAAGATCCTTGGTACACGCCACGAAATTAACTTGCTTAAGTTTGCCAGTGACTAGACGATACCGCAGCGCTTCAAGTCGTCCATTCGAACATGACGCGGGTGAGGACCACCGGTCTTCGAACGCCCGTGAACTAAAGAGAACGGACGATGCTAGCGGTTCAACGCCACACGCACGCGCATACATATACGAACACGGCTGTGCTGTCCGGTCATCTTTTTAAAGATGACCAGGCAGCGCACCTGTCCAAAAAACGGTGCCAACAAAAAGAACTGGACCGGGCGGTCTTGCCTTTTCACTGTTTCCTCGCGCGTAGCCCTTCTTTTCTCTTTTATCAGTTTGTGTTGGCGTACGCGGGGCCTGCTCTCTGATTGGGGACGGGGGGCTTTCCCTGCTGGGCAGATGGTAATCGTCAGAAAGGGAAAGAAAAAGAAGGAGATGCCACTTCAGGTCGCCAGGTGAGGCTGCTGCTGCCATCATCGCTTACGCGGTGTTTTATAGTCTCTTTGGGGAGAGAGAGAGAGAGGGGGGGGGGCTGTTGAGGCTAAAGCCCTTCGCCTGGCACTATCGAAATTCGAGCATTTGTACAGCCGTGTTTGCGACGCGTGCCTTTACTCTATCGCGTGTTAAAGCATTTTTTTTCTTCTCATTTTTGTTTATCTCGGGTCGTGTGTGACGGTGGTGTTCCGTTATCTTGACAAGAGCGCCGCTCTGGCCTTCCGGCTACCGCTGGGGATTATGTTTTGATCAGCCAAGTACACCCTCCGCCGATACGAAAGACCCATCCTACGAGGCAGTTCCAGGCGGCTGTGCTGGACTCACTGTGGGCAAGCCCACATTTCTTGGGGTGAGGAAGTCAATAAATATTGTATCTGTTCTCTTTTTAAAAGACAACGCGCCTCTGGTCAAAGCATGCATAGCAGCGCCTCATAAACTGTTCCGGTGAATGGCTGTTTCATATTGGGGAAGACAATACGCCGATAAGATAGTGTATAAAAAAAGAAAAAAAGAAACTTGTTTTCGAGGCACGCAACAAGGAACCGGGAAACTTGTCCGCTTCACAAGCACACTGCACATTATCCGTTTTACGTAGCGTCATGTGATATTGCGTCACGTGGCATAGAGGTGTCACGGGACACCATAGAAATTCGTCCGTTAAATTTAGCGGATAAATTTCGAGCGCTGCACTGGGATGAGACACTGGCGTCATGACACGACTTACACCAACCAAACGCATCCCGACATGCAGTGTGCAACCTCGTCAGTGGCGGCGGTCGCCGTAAATGCGACGATAAATTACGAATAGCAGTCAGTCTCCGTTGTGCTTCGGCGTCAGTGCACTGTTTCCGGAGTTTGTGCACTTCAGTATTACCGAGTACCCGAGTAAACATAAATTCGATGTGCTAAAAATAAAACTTAGTTTTTGTAAAATTTATGTTTCTGGCTCCTGGTCGATTTTGACAAATGACATAACCCGCAAATATGCAATAACTTTTTTTACAAAAAAAAAAAGAAAGGAAAAGGATATTTGAAAGTTTTTAGAAGTTCTCGCAACGTTCGGGGATCTACCATTGTGTAGGCTGCTCGACACTGTGAGCTCGAACGAGCAATAGGTTATTTCTCTTGGCTTTAAAACCCTGTCATCATAACTACTATTTGGGTGGAGAGTGCTCATTTAAGCACCATTCTTAGCGTTACTACTTCGTGCTCATCACTAACATTTTTGAGAGCTAAAGGCTTGTTCCCGTTAACCGCGTAGCGCTAGTCTACATAAAGCGGAGAAACCTGCCCACATTAAGCGGTTTGAACTTATAAACCAAACTCAGCTGCATGTTGAGAGGGAGAGGGGAAGAGGAGGGGGCGTGCCCGTGGTGTCGGAGGGGGACAGCTGACGCTCGACAAAACTTCTTTTTATTTTTTCCTTTGCACAAAAATGGCGGCGAGTGCGAAATAACAATCAAAATGTGTGATTGGTGGTGTGGGAGGCTGGCGCGTGCCACGGTCACGCCTGACGTCACAAATTCCAGCCGGCTCCAGATCCACGTGTCGTTGTCCGAGCCCTGGCTAATTCAGTGTCCGGGTCGGCAAATGCGAGCGAGCGCGTGGCATCACGGGAAGCGGCAGATGGAAATGGCGGACGCCATTGACATGAATGCAAATTTTTATATGTATATTTTTTTTTTGCTTCCATTTAAAGTGTTAAGTTGGACTTGTTTTCTATATAGGTTATGCGAATGTGTACTTTCGGAGAGTGCTTTTGACAAAGTTGTACCGGTTGTTAGCAGTAGTAAGGACGCAAATGGGTAGTGACTTAATTATATTATGCTTATTAGACTAGAAATTAGGATTTTGGTCACACTCATAACCAGAGGATCGGAGAGTACAGATCAACGAGTTTAAGGAATAGTGGACCATGGTAGCTACAAGTATTAACTAAATGCATAAGGAGTGATGCGCTGAATTTTGACAATAAATTCAGAACTCAACCGATTGTGGAACTAAGTGACATCCGTTTTCGGAGTAGTTTCGGAACCCACACTGTTATGACTTGGTTTGCGATAACTATTATTCATCCAACTCAGCGGAAAAGAGTTCGTACACATCTTGTCTCTAGAAGATAATTCCAGCCACGCAATATTTCTCACACACACAGAAATATGTGTGTGTGAGAGAGAATATTGCGTGGCTGCCTCACCTATATATATATATATATATATATATATATATATATATATATATATATATATATATATATATATATATATGGTGAGGCAGAGTAGTTTGGCAACAATGGAAGGGAAAATGTAATAAGTCAAAGATCCGTATTTTCGGAGTTTATTATATATATATATACCTTAAAAATGTACGCACTGTTGCTTGCACCATATCACCATGTAATCATGCAGCACTATAAAAATTGTAGTGCTAACCAACTTAACCTGCGTGATTCTTCTTTTAAACTTTTATTGTTAACATAGATATTGGTTTTATGTGAAAATATGCCCAGGAGGTCAAGACTAATTCCCAGTCCTGCGTTGGGGCGTGTCAGATCAACGCCTTTTGGCATTGTTGGTTTTGCACTCAAAAGCACCAAAGTGCTTTTGAGCGCGAAGTCCGCAAGAGTGTTTAGTTGCCACAATTTTATAAACGAACAATTTCTTCCTTTACCGTTAAAAAAATAAAAGACATTTGTGCTTTGTTTTATTAGGTGGCCTTTACTTTTTTCGATTATTTTTAAGGTATCTATTATTTGGCATGATTTGCCTCATTTGGCGCCTTCATTCGCGACGCGGATGATGTCCATAAGCCGGCTCGATTCGTCCCGTTAGTTCTCCGGACGTCTGTCCCAGACAACAGGAAGAACTAGACGAAATGTGTTCTGTACCTCAGTGTTGTCTACCTCCCCACGGGTTCAACGTATCGAGAAAGGGTATTCGTCCTAACCCTTCCGCAACACTCTTCCCCTCCCCCAATCATTTCTGGGAAAGGGAAGAACAGCACGACGTCTACCGGCGGACAGATGGTACCCCCTCCTCTTTGCTGCGCCGTTTTTATCTGTCCCCTTCAATTTGTATATCTGTTTTTCTTTTTTTTTTTTTCGGTGGGGCTCGGATTTGTTTTGATTATTATTAGTTAGCGCGATGTTTATGGTTGTTTTTAACGTTACGGTGCGGGCGCATTGTTCATTTCGTTGCGCCGACTGTCGGCAGATGGCGCTGATTGTGATCCGCCTCTTTAATGATCACGTGGCTGCTTCTTTTAGCCTCCTTTTTATGTTCTTATTTCATGGCGGCGTAACGCGAGCTGTCGTTAACGAGGTCTTCCTGGAGTTGCTTCTGTAATCGAGAACAGTCGCGCACGTGCTTCGAAACAATAACAGTAGTTCGGTTTTAAGAGCATATAGTTAACCATGGGTCCGTACCAGTGAAGAAAAGAAAAATTAGTGAATCGTTAAATAATTTGGGAGTCTGGGGAATTTGAGGGAACTAGTGGGAAAGGTTGCGAAGAAGCAAGAAAGGCGGGCAGGGAAGACTAGTAAAACGTATTGTATAATGATACCCCCCCCCCCCTGTTTTAAAGTTTTTTTTTGTTTGTTTTTTGTTTGATTTTTGCACACAGAACGTGGTGACAGTAGCCTTTCATGCATAACAATATTTGTGAAAGAATTAGCGGGTGTTTAACCTTTCGTAAGGCTCTCGAGTTGTTCAAAATTCCGCAAATATCCAGTCTTTTTTTGTGTTTTTTAGTTAGAGTTTTAAAACGTTTTTTCTTGCCGTTGACCACAACAACAGAAGTTTTTTTCCTTTTTTTTTTCTCTTTATAAACTTAAAAAGTAGCGGGAAGCATTTCCTCGTTGAATTTAGCGGGGAAGTTACATTAGTGTATAATAACACGCCAATTCAAGTTTTTTTGCTAACATAAGTAGGGAAATTGCTAGTCACTCTTGTGCGTTACACTTTTCTTTTATGACTCTTTACCTTAACATTTCGTATAAAACCATAGTGAAACGAAAACGAAAAGCTGCTCACGTCTGCATTTGGGCTATCCGTCTTCCCGGCTAAGCAACTCAATGCAACGATAGAGACAACGCCGAGGGGACATCGCCCCATCCAGCTATGCTCGTGCTGGGTTCCTGAACCCCCTTAAAAAAACGTTCCAGGTGGCACCGCTGGCACACTGGCCGCGTTCCTAATTTGGGGTATACGTGTCAAGGCCACGCTGGTTGTTGGCCCCCCTGCTGAAAGATTTTGGGCAAACCGATTCAGCTGCGGCCGCATCCGTCGACACCGATGCGACGAAAGAGGCTTCTTTTTTTAATGAGCGCCACGCGGCTCCGGCAGGTGGACGTTAGTGGGATCTGGTAGGCAAGGCATCTACGAACACACAGATCGGGGCATAGCACTCTGGCGGTTCTATCTGCTCGTTCTTGCCTTTGCTTAGTTTTGTTGTTGTTTGGGGTTTGTGTGTCTCTAGTTGAATGGCTCCTACGTCGAAACAAATGCCTCGCAATGTGGTGCCAGGGCGAGCACGAATTGGAGGGAAGGGGGGGGGGGGTCAGAGGGGTCAATTATATCGTCTCAACGGTTAAACTTTCAGTTGTAAGGGTTTAACGACCTCGTTTCGAGCCTGGTCGTTTATTTCCTACGTTTTTTTTTATTTTTTTTATGTCACTATTAGGCTTATTGGTGGCTTATCTCCGTTTCTCACTTTCCGTGTTCTTTTATGTGACCTTCTCTAACAGACTTCTCTTTATTTTATCCCTCCGACAGAGCGAACTGGAGTCTCTGCTCGACATTCATATTTATAACAAGCTACCGCGACTGTCTGGAAAGCTACGCCGCTGTCTTCGTTGTCAGTTAAAAGATTGCCCAAATTTCCGCGTTATGTGTGTACTTTGACTGAGGGGGAAGAAGGGGGAGGGTCCACTGAAAGTGCTCAACACCCCGCATCTTATTATCGGTCCGCAGCCAATGGTAGTGCGGCATAAGTCGACAATAACGTCGCGGAACGAATCACGAACTAAGGAACGTGAAGCCATAAAAGCCACACCTTCCGTTGCTTTAAAAAATACCGAGTCAGTGACTATTGGAGATGGACGCATCCAAAGGCGTCGCTGTGTTCGGCATTCCACGATTGGCGAAATACTGTAACGTCTGTCGTTGCTTTCTTTTTGTGCTTGTGTGTGTGTGTGACCAGCGTGACAGGTTCCCGTCATACGAGGAGGAAACACTCTTCAGACGGCGTCTGCACACTGGCTTTGGTGTGACGTGTTCGCAGTTCGAACGCGGCTTAAAGAGGGAGCCACCGAAGCAGCTCGCTGCTAGTGGTCGGGTTCGTCGGGCCCTCGTAGGTTGTCTTCCAGTTATAAAATTCGTCATGTATAATTACGCCGTAGGTATATTGTGCCTCTCTAATAAGCGGCGCGCTCCGCCTGGTGTCTCGCGAAAAGGGGCCCTTTAATCCCAGCTGTAAAAATGGCGACGGTTATGCGAGGGAGGCCGTTGAACGCTCTGCCGAGTTGAAAGGGGAAGGACATCTGCAGAAAGGTTGATCGGGACGCAGCGGGGCTGGTGACCTGCGCGATGACCGGAACTCTTCTGCCGTTCAGCTGCTGAAGGCGCATCTGCAGGCGGAGACCGTCGACGCTGAAGGCAGCTGAAGCAGCCCCCGTTGCGTTGTGGCGCTCTGCCTTGGAAGAAGCAAGTGCCGCGGAGACGGCTGGAAAAATAAAATGGCCTCCGCGATAAATTAGAGGCAGATTGTTGGACCGGCCTGACGGGTTAAATGCCCCGGGGCGTTTTTAGATTTTTGTTCTTATTTGTACGCGAGATCTGTCGTAGTAAAGACTCCGCGTCCAGAACTAGGCAACTATACCTCGGATGACACATGGGCGAGCGCGCTGCAAAAGCACGAAGAAAGACAACCGATGCGTGGTGTAGGCCTGGCAGTTCGACGACGTAGCCATATATATAGTGCCCGGTCGCAGATTTGGAACGCGAGGATCTGGTAGCGCAGAGCATCAAAGTGTCATTTCTCGGGGAACTTCAACGTCAGCGCACAGCTTTTGCAGCGGCAAGGACCCGAAACACACTTGTTCGCGCGGGAGAGGTGTGTTTCGGCGTCTCGGCGCAGCGGGGCGCCAGTCACGTGGCTCTCTTCTCATCCATTGTGTGCCGCTCCACCTTTTCCATTTCGGCGGCCACAGCGTCGCAAAACGGGACATCGCGAAGAAGGCACTTTTGCAACTCCTCTCGTGGTCGAAAAAACAACCAGAGCAGCAGGGACGGAGACCGGTAGGCAGGGACTGTCGACCTTGGTGCTGCCGTTGCCCCATGGTTCTGGTCGGCGTGTTCGTGCTTCGTGCAGTTCTAAGGGAAAAATCGAGTGCGTTAAAAATCTAAACTATAGTGTTCCGCTCCGCAACTTTTAAAAATCAACATGGTCAAGTTTTTAGAGCGCAGCTCTTAGGCGCCCGTTTCGGGCTTGAGCGGCGTCGCCGTCGGCGTAACCGCCCAAGGTCACGTGACCCCCCAGGTCATGTGGTCCCCCAAGTCACGTGGTCCCCCGTGGTCACGTGATGACGATGCCGATGACGTCATCAGTGACGTCACTGATGACGTCATCGGCATCCGCATCGTCATCATCATTGATGACGTCATCGGCATCCGCATCGTCATCATCATTTATGACGTCCTCCTCCTCCTCAAAAGCTGCGCTCTAATTCGGCGTCACAGGGAGTTGTAAACGGCTTTCACTTTTTTGTTTTTTTTTTTAATTTTTTATGTGTCTTTTACGGGGGCCTTGAGCATGCTCATCACGTGGATCCGGACAGCCACTCACGAGCTCTGTTGGCTGTTGGTCAATCGCTCAAGGCTTCCCTTCTCTTGAGGTCCCGAAAACGGGAAAGGGAATGGCTGTGTTCGAAATCTTACTCAAATAGATCCGAGCGGGTCGTGTCACATGATAAAGTAGATAGAGCGACACTGGACGCGGGTAGGTGTTCGAACGCAAAGGTACAAGACCCTTATCCTGGAGTAAGAGTAAATTTTGGAACACGTCCAAGGAATACGAGGGCCCGGCAGAACAGATGGACAGCATTGGCAGGTGGCACGTGTGACGTCAAGTCTGACGAGCACCGAGGTCACCGAAACGCGGAGGAAGTGAGGAGGAAAATCGCGAATTTGGCTCGGTGGTGTTTCAACAGATATCGGACTGCCGGACGCTTCAACTTCGACAAAACGATTTTTGCCGGAGTCGCGTCGCCTCACGATTTCTGAAGTGTCCTGTTTGGACAGGTGTTGAGGCGTCTTCGTTTGGCCAGCCTTTGACACGCGCTGTTTGCCTGCCTCCCTGCTTTGACTACCCTTGCACCCATAAAGCTCACGAGAGGCACAAGTGGGATCGTAGGTAAGAAGATCGCTCTGCAGGCGGGTACATCCAAAGCGCTACAACTGTCATCAGCAATAACGTTGGATCATAAATATGAACGTTTGTGACTATTCGAGACTCCAGAGAAGCGTCGGCTGTCTTCACTATCAATGTCTTTTTTTCTTTCTTTTTAACTGGGGCATTTCGTGCTTAAAGAAAGTAAAGCCGAACTAGTGACATTAATATAAATCGTGAATGGCCCGTGACGTGCCAAAGAGAGGTTAAAACTCAGAATAAAACGAGTAGGGGCATCTTCTCGCGTGCCTGCACAACAACACCATTGATGCGCAACTTAACCCCCCCCCCCCCCATGACAAAAAAAAAAATCGCTTTCCTTTTTTTTTTTTTTTTACAAGCTTCATAAATCAGTTGTTTTTGGACTCTCCAAGATGACGGGACCTAAAGAGAGCGTTTGCGGTCTTTGTATTACCTCTGGTGGTGTCCATATGGCGACCGGAGTCGGCTTTTTTAAATGGCTCAAAAACTACCATCGAAAAGGGGTAGCTTTCATTTCTTTTCTTTCTTTTTTTTTTCCCTCGGAGTAGTGAGGTTATTTACGCGTCGTGGTCTAAAAAAACAGCTTATCTTTTGTAAGCTTTTTTCTTTTTTTTTTTCTTGGAAAGGCGAATGGGTAGTTTCTTTGGAAGCATTACTCCGTGCTTTGTGTTCTTCAAACAACTTGCCTGGGGACTGTGTTAAGAAGCGTGAGATCGCCATTGGACACTCACGAAGTTTACGATTTTTTTTATTGAACTTTTTATAGAGGATGCCTATGTATCCAGGCCAGTTAACACATGCGCTACAGCGCTACCTCAGTGCTATCAGTCAGTACTGGAAACAGCGCTGACCTTGCTGGTGCAGCGCTGACTTCGCACTAGTATACACAAGAAAAAACAACCGCGTTTTTCGGCCGTGTAAATACACTATGCGTTCCAGGAAGCTCAAACTCCGTGAGAATGTGACGTCACCGCTTGAGGTAGAACGCGAAAGTTTAGAAACACGGCGGTTACCTGGAACAAAGGAAAACTGTGAAAAGCGAAATATTTCTACGAGCCGACGTCCACCTAAGCCTAATGTCGCCAAAAGAAGAAATGACACTGTGGGTCCCCGTAGCTTCCATTTCAGTGAAACAAACTTGTCAGCAAAAAACAAAACAATATCCTCTTTCTCGATGGCAAGTGTTTTTTACTGACATAAGTCCCACGAGCTTTCACAGGATAGTTTCTTGTTTTGACGATATTAGGCTTAGCGGGACGTCGGCGATGGAGAAATTTCGTTTTCCTCAATTATCTTTTGGTTCAGGTAACGTCGTGTTCCCATACGTTCGCATTATATACCAAACTATTGCTTCACATTCTTACGTAGTTTGAGCATTGGACGAGGGGCCGAGTGGGCTAGCGCACACCAGCTCGGAGCACGTAGAGCGAAAGCTCGCGCTGCAGAACCCAGGGATCCTAGGCTTAATCCCCACCCCTCCCCGTTTCGATCTGGATGAACATCGTATACCGGCGTGCGGTCGTGTATCACCACTGCATGATGCACGTTAAAGACCCCAGGCTAGCGGTTGTACTGCACTGGCTCTATTACTCATCCACAGCGAGTGACCCGTCGCAACTTTGAAACGGCTGACCAACTACACGTTGTCTAAACATCCACACAAACCTAATTATTATTATGAGCATTCTACGATTCGCAGTTTATTTATCGTGGCCGAAAACCACGGTTTTCTTTTCTCAGGAACTCCCGGCATATCGGTAATACAGTGCCAACACAGCGGTATTCCGTGTGCCGTGCCGATTTATCGCTATATAGTGTACGTACGTGTGAACGGCCTTTGGTGTGCCTAGGTTTTGAGAGGTCACGTGGTTTGTGGGCCCCCGTTTGCAATGCAAAGTGCGAGGATGAGGAGGAAAATGCGAGAATGTTGATCGCCTGCGAGCGTCTTCGAGCTTTTGTCATTGTCGCTGCCCGCTTAATGCTCCTCCCTACCCGACGGCTCGCGCATGTGCACGATCAACCAATTTGCCCAGGAGGTGACCGCCATAAAATTGCAAACGCTCTCCGTGGTTCCAGTCTCGCTCCCTCTCTGAAATTCAGGGAGAGGCATAGAAATTGATATGATTTAAATCGTGATTTAAATACTTATCTAAGCCATGATTTAATGAATCGGACCAGCTTTCCTATGATGATTTAAATGGAACCTTTCCCTAAAAAATAATCCTAATTTTTTTTCTCTTCCCCGTTTCTCTGTATTTTTATATTTTCTCTGCGCATTGTTGTTCTATTTAAATAAATGAATAAAAAATCATCGATCAAGAAAGATTTATAGGAGGCTGAATAAGAGAAAAAAGAAGCGTTTTGTTTTTGCACAAATTGGAGTGCTGAGCTTGATTTCTACGTTCCGCTTCGTACTTAAGTTGCGTAACGTCCTCTTGCCACAAAATCAGAACGCAATATTAAGAAACGAAAACTAGGAAAGCAATGTTCTATTGGAATCGAGTCGGAACGCGACATGCAAATAAGGCTTTTTTCAGGCTGTCCCCTGTACAATGTACGAAGCGCTCGCAAAGCCACGCCGACTACGTCGGTGACACATCTTCCACCCTCCTTGTTAGTTTGCCGTAAGCGATTGAGTTTTTAATTGCTCACAATCGTACACATTGCTAACGCCACACATAAAAAGAAAAGGATGGTTCCGTACACACTTAAAATTTTTTACACCCCTTATTCGTGTAAATGGCCTCGTCCTCTGGCTAACGCCTTTATTCGTGTAAGGGTGTTAGCCACCGGAGGTAAAGAAAATCGTGTAACTTGCTAACACCCTAAAAACAATATGGCGGCCAGTATGCGACAGGCGAGCCATATGAGTAAAAGGCATAGCGAGCCGCACACGGCTTCTCGCCGGAGCGAGAGTATACGGCTGGTACGCTCGTTTTGTGTCATTTGTAGACGCAAAAAAAAATATTTCCGAACATCTCTGTGTCAAAGCGCTAACACCGCACGTAATACGAGTGAGGACGAAAGCGCTGGAGGCTGAACAGCCTAGATTGTCGCCGAAGTCTCGCTCGGCCGGCTCAATGCCGGTCGCATTTTCATCGCATCAGCAGCGTTTATAAAGAAGCGATCGGTTTACAAACACTGGCATGCTGGCTTTATTGAACACAACGCCCACTTGCCGTGAGCGACAGCGAATCGCTCCGACACCCTCTGTCGACAGCGGCTAGGAGGTATCGCACTGACGTTCTCCGCGTGGCTCTCGATCAACTAATGCCCGTGCTCACCTCTGTTACGTGTTATCCACTCATGGCCGTTTGTGCGTGTACAGCGGCATTCAGCACCTAGAACACGCACTGGGAAAGCCGCCTAAACTCCTTTCGTTACAATCAGGCAGCATAACACGGGCACGGCTACCAGCGGAATCAAAACAGAGCGATCAACGCGACGGATGGACTAATAAAATCCAATTTCCAACCGTCTAATAGTGATAGATCGCCAACCGCCAAACTTTTAAAATTGTTCGGTAACAACCCCCATCTAGCGCCAAGAAAAAGGTTTCGACCACCAATTTTCAATTTTTAATAGTGATAGATCGCCAACCGCCACACTTTTAAAATTGGGCGGTAACAACCCCCATCTAGCGACAAAAAAAGAAAGTATTAAATATTAGTAAAACGGTATCAAGAGCTGTCAGCCGCACAGACACTCAAGCACAGACAGCACATCACTGCACATATATACATACATACATACATTCACACACACACGCGAACACACACGTCATAGAACAAGAACACAACTATAACACTTCCGTACATCCCGTACATCCTACTTATACAAACTGAGCAGTGCCCCGATGGGTATATATGCTGTCCCTTTTCGCGCGTCGGTTAGCCCAGTGACCACGCTAGTCTTAATAAAGATAGAAAAAGATTAAGCCAATATTGTTTCTCAATTATATTTACCTGCATTTGTCTTAGGTAGTTACACATATCCCTTAATACCTTCTTACCACATAGTCTATTATATATGATACGCGCCTAAATTCTTGTTACTCTAAGTGAGTGAAAAGAAAAAAATCGTGTGAATTCTGTCTGGCAACCACACTCGCGGAGTGGTTGCTATAGCGACGCTGGTCACAGCCGGCCAGCTGGTTTGGCGGCGGCGGCGGCCGAGTGTTGGGAACGCCGCGAACGTGAACGAGAGAAAGAAATACTGCGAGTGGGCAGGAGCTGGGAAGCTGTACGTAATGTAGTTTCCGCCCGTTTCAAAGGGAACAGCCTGCAAATCCGTATACCGCCGTAACTTCAGCGTCTTCAAAAACAACAACAAAACAATTGGGTTGTGTGTATGTTTATCAGCCTTGAACTTGGTCTGCCTCAACGGGCGACGAGTCTCCCAGCTGTAGATGAGAAATTTAGCCTGTGCAGTAGAACCGCTAGCCTGGGTTCTTTAACGTGCATCACGCAATGGTGACACACGACCGCACGCCGGTACAATGCTCATTCAGATCCAAACAGGCAGGGGTGGGGATTGAGCCCAGGATCCTGGGTTCTGCAGCGCGAGTTTTCGATCCACATGCTCCGAGCTGGTGAGCGCTACAGTTCGTTTCACCTTATGTACGAGCGAAGCCGACGCTACAAGCGCGAGCATGCTGCTTGTAACAGCGCCTGTAGTGCACGAGCGCACGTGCGAAGCCGGAACGCTCAGAGCGTTGGGCTCGCGCTTCCAGCTTTGACTTCGCTCGCACATAACGTGAAGCGAAGTATAGCCCACTCGGCCACCGATCCCCCTTCAGTGAATTTATTTTCGCGGGGAACTGTCTAAATTAGTTTCAAAACGCGCGTGCGTCAGGAAGCGCAACGTGACGCGTTCCACGCACAAAGTGGGTAAGTAAACAAAACACTTATAAATCTAACACAATCCCCAACCCTGCCCGTTTCGATCTGGATAAGCATCGTACCGGCGTGCAGTCGTGTATCACTACCGCGTGATGCACGTTGAAGACCCCTGGCTAGCGGTTGTACTGCACTGGCTAGATTGCTCATCTACAGCTGGGAGACTCGTCGCCCCTGTGAGGCAGACCAAGTTCTAGGCTGTATAAATATACACACAAGCCATCTTTTGTTTTCTTAATGCCGTTCTAAATTAAAAAGAAAAAAAAATGTTCCGAGATTGCGTTGTGTTTTTGGGTGACTCAAGGTATGGGAAAGCAACCGGAAAAATCGGCCCCTTAACGTAATCAGGGGTGTACTATTTTATTGGTGCATTTTACCTTTTGAAATTTCAAGGCGTATCGTCGTTCCTGTGAAAAGTTAGGCTCACCTCCGTTCCTGTGTAATCCAATGCAGACGACAGTGTTTGCCGGCGATAAACTCTGTCGTCCGTGGCGAACGCATTTTTAATATTTTTAAGGATGTTCTAATTGCAAAAGAACCGAGCGCCTTAAAATTTATCCAGGTAAAGTGCACCATAAAATACACTGCTGAGGAAACTGGATGCCTGTTGCATGCAGGTGCCGATTTTTTCGGCAGAGTTTCGCCCGTTGCCCGATACCTCGGGACACCATCGTTCTACCGTAGTGTTTTCAACGTGGCAAGCTTTCAAAGCACGCTGCGAGATACAGCGTGCAGTTGCTGCAACTTTTGGCACGATATGGTGCAGCTCACTTTTGCTCACTGGAGAGAAAAAAATGCAAGCATCATATGCTGTTTACACACTTGGTCATTTTAGGAACCTTAAGTACTCTTTCTTGTGCCAAATATTGGACGCCAGCATATTTTACGGAAGAATGAAGAGTGGAACTGGGTGCGTGCCCCGGATGTATGATTACGTACGGGACTTCCTGAGCAACCGCGTGGCCAGATCAGCGTTGAATCCATCAGCTTGGGCACCAACCTGGTCCTGAGCAAAGGCACCACGCAAGGCTCGTTCCTGTTACCCACCTTGTTCAACCTAGCAATGCGCAAGCTGCCTCCTCTACTGGAACGGATTCGCCAGATCAAGCACACCTTCTATGCGATCGACCTGACGATTTGGACTACGTCAAGATTGGACTGCGAGACGCTAGACTTCCTCCAAGAGGTCACTGAAACAATGCAGAACTACCTCGAGGCCGGCAACCTTCAGTGCACCCCCGACAAGCCTTAGCTGTTACTCGTCCGTGAGGGCAAGCCAACCCTGAAGACCAAAGAGGCGGACATCCGCCTCACTTTCAAAGACGGTACCCCAGTGTCGGTGGTTGAGCAGGTCCAAATCCTCGGCCCGCACCTCCAGCGGGATGGCGGAGCCAAATACACGGTCGACAGATTCGTCGAGACAACCACGGACGTCGTGTGCATGATGAGTAGGATAACGAGTCGCAGACTCGGACTCAAGGAGTCTGATCTGATCTAGCTGACCCAAGCACTCGTCGCGAGCCGCATCATCTATGCAACTCCGTATCTCAACCTACTGTCGAGAAACAAGGGCGAGATGGACATGATCATCCGCAAGGCATAGAGGCTGGCACTGGGGGTGCCGCCAAAAGCAGCGAACGCCAAGCTAATGCGGCTGGGTGTGAACACCTTCCAGGAGCTCGTTGACGCGCAACTAGCCAGTCAGCTGGAGTGCTTGGCCCCCACCCTGACTGGGTGGCACGTCCTGAGCTCGCTAAACATCCCCACCCCGCATCGCAATGCAAAACAATCCAGCTGCCGCTGGCCCTACGGGACAAGATCCAGGTGGCACCGATCCCGCGGAACATGAACCCATCCCTGCATCCAGGTCGCTGGACGGGTCGAGCCAAGGCTCTGTGACGGACTTATGGCAACCGGGACGACATCCTCTACATGGATGCGGCACTCCACACCGGCCAAGCCGCTGTGGCGGCAAGCGTGATCGACAACGACTTCGACACAGTCGTCATGACCTCAGTCCGCACCATCCAACTAGTGATGGCAGAGGAGGTCGGGATCACCCTGGCCTCCTCCGCCATCACAGGTTGGAGAGAACTTTATTTTCAATTTTGTTTTGACTCTCTCATATTAGAATTCTGCCCTGGCTATCGTCTCCCCCACAAAGATGAACCACGTGACCATCCTTTCAGACTCGCAAGTGGCCATTAGGCGGTTTTGAGAAGGAAGAGTCTTCCCGCAAGCCTTCTGCATCCTGAGGAAGAGCCCCAACATCCCCAGCGTGGAAGTGGCCTGGACCCATGGCCACAAGTCTGTCGACAAAAACCGGCACGCACACGCCGTAACCCCAGCCTGCATCCTCCGGGAGGCGTCACGCGAAGGAAGACCACACCTGGTCCCAAACCAGTACTCCGAGATCCTCTCCCACCTCCGCGACCGGAGGCAGTTGCTCCACTTACCCGACCGGCACCTGTCTCGAGAGTTGACCGCAACCTGGCGTCAGATAGTACAATCTCTTTAATTCAAACTCGAGGGGGACCAAAAACTTGTTTGAATAGAGCAAAGTTTGAATTACCAGGAATTTCCTCCTATAGAGACACATAGGATGGGAACTGCATGTTAGTTTGAATTATCCGCAAGTTTGAATTGATGAGAGTCGACTGTACAGACAGCCACATACACACACACCCAGCTAACCTACATACATTTTACCCGGACAGATACCTGGATAGGTGCCCGCACTGCAGCGAGTTTCCGTCGCTCTTCCACGTTACATGGGCGTGCCCACTCAACCCCTTCCTCCCCTCCTCCCTGACCCTTCGCGCAAGACCTGGGAAGCTGAGCCGCTCGTCTTGTCGGCTTAAGATCAGCGACAGCTGGTGGCATAAGTGTATTGTTGCACTCTGTTTCAACAAAGTGCAACTGTTTCAAGCCCTTTAATTAGAAGTGCTATACCATTATTCTCAGTACTCTAGAGTCACAACAATGACTGACGTCATTGCATTTTTTCTAGCACTGCAGTAATTTGTACTGCCAGATAGAAAGCGTCTCTCTTTACAAGAAGGTTTCCATTTTTTCACCTACCTATTTCACCTGTTGTACTTTTAGTTCAGTCTTGTCCCATTAAAAAAAATGTTTCTTCATGTTCAAACATAATCATAACTGCATTGTGTGTCATATATGATATGTGACAATATTATGGCAATAAAGTTAGAACCGTATGGGTTTACTGAAAACTAAGGTTGGTGTGGGTCTTTTCGTCTGCAGTGGACGTTGGCATGAATTTTTAGAGCGAAAGTTAAAGTTCATGCAATAAGGATTGGTTTAACATACCTAAAGCCGTAGTGGAGTGTGTTAAGTTTGTTATGAAATGGCAAGATTGACATCACTTCTGGGGCCCATGCTACAAGGTGGGACCAAGCGGGACCAAGGAACTGGGATGTCGTCTGCTGCGATTGGTCAGCGCCACGACGCTGACCAATCGCAGCAGAAGGCATTGTTTCGGTCTCGCCGTGTAGCATAGGGCCCCTGGTTGCAACTTCTTGCTAGCCCAGCATTTAAGCAGACTCCAGCCGTTTTGTGTGTAAAGTAAACAATTTCTGCAACTGAGCACTTCTTAACTGACGATAATCGAATTTTGCGCGCTTAATGCCCTTCTGTTTAACGTAAAGTACTGCAACTAAGTGCTCCAAGCACCGGTCGGAGCACTGCGGTGCAGGTGAAGTATCTCCTTGTGAAAGATGTCCGCCCAAAACCTTGCTTCAGTACTACAAGCTGCACCAGGAAGCCCGATGCAGAGGCTTTAAGAGCAAACTCCGCACTTTAAATGTCACTAATAGCAAGTCCGTTTCACGGCACTCGTGTCCACGCGTGCTCACTCGCGGCGTAAAGCGAGTTCGTTTCGGCAGGCACTCCACGAGTGGTTGCACTCTCCGGGTTCGTTTCAGCGGCGGCACCCCACGCGTGCATGCACTCGCTGCACCGAGAAAATCCGGCGTGCGCCAGAATGCAATCCCGCCATGCCCTCGCTCCGGCGAGGCCGGCGAGGAGTGGGAGCAGATGACGAGGGTTCGTCTGCTACGATGTGTCACGAAACCGAAAGAGAAAAAAAAGTAGATTTTCTGATAGAAATCGCGTCCCGCGGGCAATGGAATCAGACGCGAGCTTGAATTGTGAGTGTCTGCTATTTCACGAAGCAAGCAATTGACAACCCGTGCTTTATTTGCAGGTTTTAAGTCGCTCTGTTGCCGTACAGACGCTGAAATATACCAGTGTGTCAAAAAATGCTCAGAACAAACGCATCAGCGGCTTCCGAGATGTTTATCACCATCCGTGTGCGGGTGAAAAATTGAACATTTGTCGACAAAACTCCCCCAGCAGAAACCTCCGACTGCCCAATAAGCATCAGAGAAAGCTAAACAGAGACTTTACCCGAGGCTTGGGCAACATCATCATGTTTAACATTTACCTACGTCAGCCAACTTGCCCCGTCGTGTTTTATTCGAGTAAGCTCTCGTTCTCGACGTCCTCACCAAGGCTATATCAGATCCACCTCTAATGACGATCGAAATCGAAAGTCCCACGAAAAGGTTTGCTGGATATTCCAACAGACTAGTTTTAAGCCGTACCCTTTCAGTGGTTCACGCATAATACCATGCTCAAACGGATCAAGCTTCTGCTCGGACAGCTTCACCAGTTTTCTTCAGTGTAAACGGTTATAAGAATTGAAAGATCGCAACCAGCTGCTTTGTAGAGAGCTGGGTGCGGAAATTTACGCCGTCTGTAACTATCTCTACGGCAGCCGAGTTGCTTGAAGTCATCGCAGCTATAAACTACAGGTTGCAGCGTTTAACGTTTGTAGATAAACGTTGGTAGTGACTGCACTCTCGCATCCCACAGGACGGCGCTAGTTTCGGTTTGACGTCTGTACCTTTTCTACAACATAGATGGCTGCAGCATCAGTCTTCTGCACTCGGTGCATTTGGCGAGTTAATTTGAGTCCAGTCCTCCGTGCAACGCTCTGCGAGTGCGATGCATTCTGGGAGAGAACTCGAACGGTGCCAGTGCGTGTGAAACGAACTCGCTATAAGCATGTACACTCGTGCAGTGCAAGCGTCATTCAGGACAACATGCTCGTACATGGCATTTCGGTTTCACTTACACTTAAAGGGAAACGGAGTGTGGCAGTGACGGGATAATTTCTTGTTTCAGCCAGAGTTGCCTACCATTACCACCGTAGGGCAGCAAAGGCTACAGGCACGCGAGAGCTTTTGCAAAACAAGAGCTTGCAATAGAGCATGTACTAGCTCGCACTTGTCGCCTTCGACTGCACTGTCACCCTGGCAAGCCTTCGGCAACACCTTCAGGATGCCCGCATTCTTCAAGAAAGCCACAATGTTACGAATATACCACAACAATGCCTGGCTTTTATTTTAAAAGAAAAGAGCAGTTCTGAGAATTTCGAACTGCGATATACTCTGAGGAGAGCTATAGTCTGTTGCAACACAGGAACAGCAGTAGAAGCTCTGCCTCCAGTGCGCTCATTACCTTCCGTACTGCTTAGGTGCTCACGCAAGCTCGCTTTATCCAGGCTGATAAGCTTGTGCTGTGACGGGGCTTCTACTGCGGTTCTTACATTGCAACAGACTATACATCTCTATCAAACCATGTAAAATTGGGACCCAATTTTTTTTTCTATTGACCCTCTATATGTTTATTTTGACAAACGTTACCGAAACTTTACCACCTCTAAAATTTCGAAAGAGCGCAAAATGTACTGTAGAATACCGCTCATCCGCCCATTCCACATTAAGCGCCCATTCCCAAATCTGTAAGATCTGAGAGAATACGCACAGTAGATTTATATGTAAAATTGATGACCGGAGAAGCGCCCATCCCCCATTTTTTTGCGATTATCTCCAAAGTTTGAGTGGGCGCTTGCCCGGTATTTTACGGTAGATGTAAATTCAAGCATGGGGTGGGGACATCTCATATAGAGGTACTAACGAAAAAAAGAGTGTAAAGGCAACAATTGGTTACTTGCAATAACTTTATTTCCAGATGTGTCATACAATTTTATATCGCGGGCTTTTCCCTCTGGAAAAGTGAAGCTTTAAATTTAAACAGCTAATTTTTAAACAAGTTTTAAATGAATAGCCAAACAGGAAAGTTTATATATACCATTGTACTACCCTATGAAAAATGAGCAGGCTATGAACAAAATGAACAACCAAAGCATTTAACTTACATGGGAATGTTGAACACTGGTGGTGTCTTTTGACTGAACTAATCTGCAAAGTATGAACAGGAGCAATAAAGAAACTGAACAGCCAAAGCATTTAACTTACATGGAAATGTTGAACACTGGTGGTGTCTTTTGACTGAACTAACCTGCAAAGTATGAACAGGAGCGATAAAGAAACATTTAATGCCAGTCATCTCCATTCTTAGGAAAGTACCTCAACATAAGATTAATTCGACATTTCATAGTAAGGGTGCTGAATTCCAGACTCGGTATTACACAAACTGTTTTGATACAAACCTAAAACAAATTTAACCACTCCAAACGCGTGCCTAAAAGATTGTTGACTAGGAAACAACACATAGGACTACAGAAATATGTTGAATATAAATGACTAGATCTGGTCATGAATTGAAATAAAATAAAATAAATAAAATAAACAAACTCTGATATTGGAGCCCCACAATCTGCAGCCGCCATCTCAAGAAAAACAAACAAAAAACTTTAGTGATCTCGAAACGATCACGGCTTGAAACGATCATGGCAGGCTACAGGAGTTTTCTTAATTGCATTGATCACCTTGATCGCAACTGGCCGTAGCCGCGAATAGGTTAGATTAAAACAAAGCCTCTCAAGAAGGCAGCTTGTGTTGAATGTCTTCTGGCTATAGGCAATGCCGAAAAGCCAGTAGGCTGCCATGACCGCAGTCAAGCCGGCCTCTGCATCTTCCACTTCAAAAAGCCGAACTGAGTCGACGTATAGGTTCATACTCTTCGCTGTCTCCACATCGTGCCCTGAGAAGACAATGCAGGGTGTCGTCGGGATGGTTCCTTCCTGCGTATAAAAGCAGAATTGATTCAGTCAGAGAACAATGAAAGCTGCACTGATGAGTATGATTTTAAGCATGAAATGCTTTTAGCTCCCGTTGTCCTCAAACCGATGACGTATTCTTTCAAAAACCAACGCCGAAAATCACTTCGAAACCTGTTGACTTTGGCATTGGTTTTCTAATTTGAAAACAACTTTGAAACCTACTGGGTCTCGAAGTCGGTTTTGCATCAGAAAATTGTGTTTCTACCGATTAACCCTTTAACCAGCAAGTTATTTTCGAAAAAAAATTTACAAACTTTCCCAAATGTTTTTATTTCCACATATTTTTTCTTATGTCATTCTGATTTTGCAAATACATTACTTGATTAGTTTCTAACTGGTATTAACACAAAACCTTTTTTAAAAAAAGTTGATTTTTATGGAAGCTTTCCTCAGTGCATGTATGAGTAATAGAATAACACGTGCTGAAATGCGCAGTATTTATTTGAACATACGCACCGTAACAAAAGATCAAGTGCCTAGACGTTTCTCCGTACTAGCGCTAACAAAGTTCCGTAAGTAATGATTGTTTGCAAAATTATTAGTGCAAGGAACACCATCATCTCTTCGCGGTCCACCGGTTTCCATGAAGAACCCCGCGCTGCGAAATGCGGGACCGAGTAGCAGTTTGTCTCTGTTACAATGAGGTCGACAAGGTCCCAATAAAAGAACAAACCTCGAACCAGCCAAGAATGTCTTTTTTGGCAGTGGGTTGCCTCAGAATCCCAGGCACTGCACAAAACGGAAACCTCGGAGGCGCGGGTGGCGGGTTTTCAGTGTTTACGCGTTGCCACACTTGAACACTACCCAGCGCGTTGTCTTCTTCGTCACTGTGGTCGTCGTCTAAGTCCGTTTTGTCTTCAAAATCCATGTCCAACTCACTTTCAGAGACAAATTCAATGTCTTCATCGTTGCTACTGTTCAAAGTGCCGCAAGAGAGAGCCTGTTTCCGAGGGCCGTCACTAACATCACTCAAGCGCGCTGCCATTTATGATCACTGTTGCAAGGCTCTATACTATATTTGCACTATATTTGCGCACTATATTTGCGCGACCTCTACTGCCCACCAGTGTTGAAAATTGAAACTAAAGCCGATGAACGAACCTGTTTCGTGTTTGGCAGTGAAAGCAAACCATCATTTTGGCTAGATGAGTTTGACTCGTCATCGGCGATATTGGTACAACCTTCCATGACGAGTACAGCTCGGGCCGGGTGGTTAAAGGGTTAGAGAAAGGTGTGCACTGGCGGGGTTCAATCTTTGTTGGAGGCGAGCAAGCAGATTACCTGACACCACAAATCTTGGCCACCAACTCACACGGTCTGGTGTGGTTATATGTGCTGCTGAAGGCTGTGCGAGTGAGTGTGCCCACGAGTTTTAACAGTGAAAGAGCCGCTGCTGGTGTGCAAACTTCTACAGAGATGGCACTCGCCCGCCTGTAATTGCTACCTGCTCTCGACAGCATGGAAAAAGGACGTTATGTAATAACACAAGTTTATGCAATCATGGCATGTTTACATGATCACGCATTGCATAAACATGAACTCACATTTTGTGGAGTAATCAATGATTCAAATTGGATTTATTCGGAGTTAACCCGTGCTGTTAATAGCATACTCTGTTTTGTCCATTCTGCTGCTGTTCCTTCTGCCGTCGTTGCATCTAAAAAAGCTTTTAGCGGTTCTGACCAGTAGAAAGGCCAGGACCTAAAACTTCACAATGTCGTCAGATATTGCGCACTTTCGGCACCACGGGTCGCCCCCGTAGTTGGAGGAGGTTTCCGCGTCGTCCGGTTAAAATATGACGCACTGATATTTAGTTATACTCTCTCTGTGCCCGCTAGCTTGCCCGAACCCCAAGAGACGTGGAAACCGCAAAAAAGGTAGACGCTTAAATATGATTGCAGGGCCCCTTTAAAGGGATACTACAACGAAATTTCGGCGCTCATTTTTTGGTCTATATGTGTTCAAAAGAGCAGTATCACATGGAACATTAAAACGAATTAAACGATTAGCAAAGAGCACCTGGTGGATGTCGCTAACGCCTCGTTTGTAATGCTCGTCTAGGAACCTTGACAGCTAGTGACGGAGGTCGTCTCGCCTCCGGCCACGACGAGAGAAGGGGGAAGGAGGAACTCCCTCTTCTCGAGAATCCCTTTGTGTGTCGCAGAAGTCGCTATTGTCCCCCTACAAGATTATAGAAGATTAACCCGTCACTCAAAATTCGTACAAAAGCAGCCGCTTCGGTGGCTGGAACGACTAGGCCATCCTCTCGACGTCAGCCTCGCCGTAGCTTTGCTCGTCTTGAGACGACCTACGTCACGATTGCGTTGGATGTCACGTGCTCTAGGCTGGGCCTTCTCCGAGCGCTTGCCAGAGTGGGCCGTTTATAACGAAAAATACAGCCACCAGGATCAAAATACAAACGTGCGATTGTCATTTACGGATATTGTGGATCATATTCAACCTATTTTTGAACACGACGGGAATATCTAATATTTCGTTAAAGTATCCCTTTAAGTGCCACTTTTTTTTTTTTGAAAAAGCAACCTAAAAATGCTATATATTTTTATTAAGGAGTTTTAGTCCTCTAGTATAACAGATAAAATTTCAAAAGTTTATTACGCAAAAATGAGCGGCAACGAAAGAAAAAAAGGTGCCAACGAAAACGAGTGCTGCCATCTATGATCAGCGCTGCAAACTACTCGGACGAGCCTAGCTCGTCCGTGGTATAGAGGGCTACCGGAAAAACCACTGGATGAGCTCAGCTCGTCCATGGCATTTTTAACCAGAAAGCGGCCGACGAGCTCGGCTCGTCCAAGGCACCTAAAGGGTAAAGCAGACTGGAATGATTTGTGTCGTGCAACATAGGGATGAATGAAGGTCTGTTTCTTTGTACTGTAGTAACAAGAGCAGTAACACATAACAGGCACGAGACGCACTTTGATTTCTAAACAGTTGTTGCATGGTTTAAGAGGAGGAATGGCACTGCCAAACTTCAATAAATGAAAAAGAGTAAAATATATTAAAACTTATTTTCGGTTTTCAGAATGCCTATTCTACACATCAACGAGGTTTCATTTCACTAACATATTAAAGCAACATATGGCACCGATGGCACAGAGCTCTCTGAGCTCATGCCTTTTCTTTATAGAGTGCTTGCAAGCTTCATCGCAATAAATATAGACAGCTTTTATCCCTACACCTGTTCAAGAAAAAGTGTTAATGCCTGGAGCATATAAATTGCAGCTTCAACGCATGAAGTCTATTGCTCACTCCACTATTTGCTAGAAAGTTTACGCTTAGCCGCCATCACACCTATCTGGTTGAGTTTGCGCACTCCTTGGAAA